>OX457047.1:1610896-1780896 GCA_949752735.1 Lumbricus terrestris | reverse complement strand
TGATGATGACGACGACGACGATGATGATGATGATGATGATGATGGTTGATCGACTAATTGAATGGCTTCATGATTAAATGGACAGATGAAAGCGATGACTGAAAAATAAAATTTAACTTGGGATCAAACGCGAAAGAATATAATTAATCCATCTTTATTAAAGCAGGTTACATATTATGGTCAATCAATAAAGAGTTAAAGACATAATAATTATCCAGGGAAGTGGGAGTCGAGCAGCAGATTATTCCATAATACATTATAGGTTCATCCAGCAATTGTCTATTCATAGATTGTTTATTTGTTGACAAAAAAAAACTGCAGCAAAGCCAGGACGAAGAGTCTGCTTTGATCTCGGAGTCTGAGTGTTGGCAGATAGCAGTCTCCCTTGAGTAGGCCTGCAGATCGAAGGTGTTGAGATAAACGCCATTTGTCCCATTTCGATATGACGATCGGTGTTGCAAGTACTTTCGTCAATCAATCAATAAAATGTGAACTAAACGAACATGACTGTGTAGACTGTAGAATGGTTCAGGATAAGTAGGCCTAATTGCCTCGTGTTCAATGTACAATAGTGGCTTAATGCAGGCATAGGCTACCTAGCATGCAAACCACATTCGACGACCTTCATATCGCAATGAACTGTTAGCAATGTTGTTATTGATGTCTGAACGATGTTTTATGATCGTAGGGTGGAATGCGAGCCGTGATATGGACGGACGTCTTTCAGTTCCTTATCATGATCGGTGGAATGGTTGCAATTCTCGTCAAGGTATCTTATGAGATTATGCCATAGTGATTGTCATTAAGATGACGACGTTGATACGATCCAGTTGCTATTCAAGTTCTCGGATAATGAGCTGCCATTGAATAATGTTTTTTTAAAGATTTTAGACCTAATAAGTTGCGCCATAAAACAAGAGTAAGAAAACAGTGAAGTCCAAGTCACCTGGTTTTCTCTTTTATCTTTGAAGGGTTTGATAGTCGTTGGTGGAATATCAAACGTCTTCCGATTGGCTGAGGAAGAAGGTCGACTCGTCTGGGCAAAGTAACCAACATCACCAAAAATCAATCTCATCATCACTAGACAGCGTCGTCGTCATCGTTGTTGTCATCATAATCATAATTGCAATCATCATCATCATCAGATAATTATTGACATTATTATCATCATCATTGCCATCAATTGCATCATCACTATCAGCATCAGCTAATCAATATCATCATCATCATCACCATTATTAACATCATCATCATCATTATCATTATCATCATCACCATCATCATCACCATCATCATTGTGCTTTTCATCAGTGTTGCTGCGCATCATTTCCACCTATTCGTGTGCATCCTTTTTATCGACAGGTTCTTTCTTAAACGTGGCTGGGAAGGGAGCGCCTCGAAATGAGTTTTGAAACGGGGCTACATCAATTCATGAAATGAATGAATTACTAAGATATTGTTGTGTTATTCAGCTTCAGCTTCGATCCGCGAGAGCGAAACACCGTCTGGAGTCTTGTGATCGGATTGACCTTCACTTGGATGTTTCTGTTCGGTCTAACACAGGCGGCTGTTCAGAGGTTCTCTGCCGTCGACAAACTGTCCAAGGCAAGGACGTAAGTGTCCCATCACACGTCAATCAAGCAATCAACCTAGCAGCTAATGTTCACCGTATCATATCACTAATTTTTGATAAAAATCCAAACGCAGACAGCTTAAAATTCAGTAACAATGGGCAGAAGTAAGTTCCGCTGATAGGGTCGCGATGGCCTGCAAATTTAAGTGAGCAAGCAAGTTTTAAAAGAATTTGGTTGCACGATACCATTCATACAAACACAGTAAAAGACGGAAACTTTCGGCATTATATATTAGATTTCTCGCATGATAATTTATGTGTATAATTCAGGGCTATCAATAGGTACTACTCAGTGCTCAGTGCATAGGCTATGCCAGGTCGGTGTCTTCCTGCTGGTTTACTATCAAAAGGGCGACTTCGAAAGGGTGGCCATCAGAAAGGCGACCTCATAAGGGCGCCGCTTTTAAAAGCGACTGTTCGAAAGAGCGCCGATCAAAAGGGCGACCGCACAAATGGGCGACCATCAAAAGGGCGTACAATGAACTTTCGCAGTATGTACTGAATGGTCGGTGGAGGATGGTCGGCCTACATGAAAGAGAAAGCAAACATCGGAACGTTCTCAGTGTTCGACGAAATAGGTAGTTGCTAGACGGTCGGCCTACATTAACGAGAAATAGGCAAACAAGCGTATGTACAAAAGAGCATTTTGCAAACAGGTTCATGTATTCGGTCGGCCTACATGACTTTCGTTTCCATGAATAGCTTTATTTTTACTTGGACTTATATTTCACAGTAGGCTACTAATCGACGTTTTATAGAGACTTTCGTGTCATTAAGTAACTTTATCCAAATGATGCAGATATACAATTTTGTATAAGCTGTGATCCACAAAGGTTAATACCCCACCTCTAGCCTAACTTTTACCCACCCCACCCCATGCCCACCCATCCACCCAGCCCCACACTTCCACCCCAACCCACCCCATAAAATGCTAAAGATATGAAATTTATGAAAAATATCGTTTCAATTTGTTTTCAAACCGTTCCTACCGCGCAATTACCCTGAACGACCGCATCCCACAAACCCCACTTCAGGCCCCAGTTCCAACTCCGCCACCCCACCCCACCTTCCCCAAATTCGCCCCTCACACAGACCACCTGTCCGAAGTAATTTTTTGGTTTCTCGGACAACCCTTCTCCTCACTTTGAACGCACACGCTTAACTTCAACCCCACACCTCTACCGTCAAACCCTAACCCACCTCCACACAATTTCGGCCAACTCCACCCCATTCCCACCCTACGCTTCCCCCATTCTGTAAAATGCTCAACATCTGAAATTCATAAAAAATAATGATTCCCTTGTTTTCACTTTGACCCTTTCTTCCCACTTTGACCCCACTCGGCGCACTACAGCCCCATATTCCAACCGCCCTCGCCACAACCACACCGCCCCATTTCACCCCAACCGCGCTCCAGCCCCGCCCCACTCCGCACCCCTCTTAAAGTGAAGCGGGTGCCCATTCCTCTGAGTAAATTTCGGTTTTTCGTCCAACACTTCTTCCCACTTCATCCCACCTTGCTCACTTCAACCCATACCCAACCGTTCGACCCCACCCCAACTCCACCCCAAGTCAGGCATACCCACCTCCATATCCCACCCGTCCATGCGGCCCCACTCCGCAAAAGGTTCAGCATATGAAAGTCATGACAAAGATAATGTTTCACATTTGTTTCACCTTGGTCCCACCGCATCTTGCCCCGGCCCCATCCCCCAATACCCATCTCATCCCCCACCATACCCTGCCCCCACACAACCCACCCTGCGGAAAAACGGAACAATGATATGGGCTAATCAGAACTCAAATTTACGTTGAAAACATCATGCCACAGAGAGTCAAACGCACTTCAAACTGCCATAACCCCAAACAAACTTATCACAATAATAAAAATAATTTAAAAATAGGCCTACTAACAACAATATTAGGCACAATAATACTTCTACTACTATTACTAATAGAATTCATATTCATATTGGAATTACAATTACTATCAATGTAATTTTTGGAGCGAGAAGGGCAAATTTCAGTATAGCGCAAAAATATCGATGCAACTAGCGAGAGTGACCCAACGTTCCCAAAGTGGAACATGTGTAAAATCAGTTGCGTCGCTCACTAATAAGGCACTACCATTAAAAAATTTGACCATAAGTAGGCACAATAGACACAATTCAACCCAAATAGATGATAAAATCAATTAATTATCATGCATTTGTAATTTATATTAATTTTAAATATTTATTAGCATAAATGTCGTTTTTTGACAAAATTGCATCAAAATAATAAAAAACATTTGCTGCAACAGACTTGAAATAAAAGTACATAAACATGCCCCCATCTTTGGTCGAGTAAATGAATATTTATTAGATGACTTATAGTAGGTTTTACCGTCCCTCAAAAAAAATTTAAAATATATATGTTCCACTTTGGGAACGTTGGGTCAATAAAGGTTAAGTAGCATTAGTTTTAGTGAACATTAGTTTTATTGAACATTGAACACTATTACATCATTTGACTTATTAGAAAACTTCTAAGTAGCCTACTAATCGATGAACACTATTATATAAGCTTTCAAAGTACAAATCGACGTTGTACTTGTCTTTCTTTCGAATGACTATGAATAGGCCTACTTCCTTTGAAAACATTAAAAAGTTGCCCTTTCGATGGTCGCCCATATGTGCGGTCGCCCTTTTGATCGGCGCCCTTTTGTTCGGCGCTCTTTGGAACAGTCGCCCTTATGAGGTCGCTCTTCTGATGGTCGCCCTTTCGAAGTCGCCCTTTTGATAGGATACGCTTCCTGCGCAGGTGCTCTAAACGTCTGACCAGTCTCATTTAAATGTGTTTTTATTATGTCTTATGGTCTCCAACTCATACATAGCCTATCACTTTTTTTCTTTTCTTTTTTCCCCGGCACATTACAAGAGAATACCGCCGCAATTGCAACGTTTAGGTTGACATTGCATGACGCCAAGTCGTAAATCTAATTGCAATTTCAATTATTCCGCAATGAACACGTAATCATAAAACCTATATAAATATGAGACTGGTCGAGGTTTAGCCTAGGCTATAGAACGCGAGCCGGAAGTTACCAACTTGTAACATGAAATGTCCGCGTTGCAATCGTAGATCATGTGCAAGGGCGGATACAGAAATTTTCGATGGGGGGGAGCAAAAATTTAGGGTCTTGGTCGGCGAAACCGGGAAAAAATTTCGTCTTCCATCCGCCAAAAAACTGATGACCTTTTTTTTTTTAGTCATCAGTCCGGAATTTTCCAAAAATATACCTTTTCCATCCACCAAAAAAACCTAATGACCTTCTTTTTTTAGTCATCAACCCGGAATTTCCCAAAAAGATACCTTTTCCGTCCGCCCTCCACCCAAAAACCTGATGGCCTTCTTCGCCGCTGCGAGGCACGGACATACGGAGCTGCTCGCGGGGGGGATGCCAAGTCAACTTTTCGGGCCAGAATAGCTGGCAAAAAATAAAGAAATTTCTAAATGGGGGGGCATGGCCGGATTGGCCCCCCCTGGATCCGCCCCTGATCATGTGTTTGTATGTGCACTTGTTATAGCGCCCCTTCAAGCTCCCTACCCAGAGGCGCTCCCGACTACAGAGCGGACACTGCATCGGGGTTTCACGCTGAACAAATGCGGGTGAAGGACTTGCCTAAGGTCCCTACGCGTCGACTTGAGGTGGATTCGAACCTGCAACCCTTCGGCTGCAAGGCGACGAATATAGACCTACCCACTACACCATCGCGCCCCATGTGTAAATGGTGTTTTGGGTGTTTGAGCACCCCCCGCCCCAATGAAAAATGTAAAAATAATACAATAGCCTACATTTGCTAGCACATAATGTAAGAATTACAGTGTGCAATGTACTGGCCCCAGAACTCACAGAAGGTCGCGATCTTAGAATAAAAAAAACATGAAATTAGATCCTTTTTGCGCCGTGTAGACGCTTTTCGGGGTTAAAAATCCTGCAAAAAGAATGTGATGACTAAAAAAATGGCATCGCAGATTTCGACGACTAGAAAAGGTCCGAAAATTTGGCCGAAAATTTGGTAAACACTACCCGATATCACACGTCCTTGATAGAACAGTCCTTATTTATCGAGAACGGATCTGTTCCTTTGTAGAGCGATTCTGTTAACTATTCCTGGCTTCGCCATAATGCTCATCATTTCCTGCATCACTGGACTGATCGTCTTGGCTTACTATTCGAGCATCAAATGCGATCCTCTGGCCAACAAAGAAATCGCTAATCCTAACATGGTCAGTAAATTATTTCTTGTCATTGGCAGTTGCTGTAATCAGTTTGATACTGAACCGTCCGCGCTCGAGAACCATGGCTTGTTCATATTCACCCCGCTTCTGGGGCCAGGGTTTTCAATTCTGGAGTACTCCTGAGTTTGTCTTGACATGTCGTCGTCCTCTTGCGACTGCGGGCACTGTTGAAGGACGTGAAATGGGCCACCTCTTCCCCTTAAGTGCCGAGTTCAAGTTCAGACCCATTGTACCGGGGAGAAAGGAAGATGGACCTTTAATCTCAAGCTCTTTGTGCTCCAAGGGATAGGAATTACCTAAACTAACCGGATCTATAGTATACGTCACCGGGGTTCCTTCTATCAATTCCTCCCATCATGTGATAGCAATTATTTAGGAAAAGTTCAAGCGACCAAAGCGCTTCGAAGAAAATAATATTGCCCTTTCTTTTAAAGCAATAATCAACGAATCCTCCCACGAGTGATTACTTCCAGACACTCAACAATACGTAGCCAATTATTTCTCATTCACTGCTTCCCCGAGGTGTGAATGCGATGCCACTTCCTTCTGGACCCTCATCAGCTGCTTGCTATACTGTATAATGATAATAATAATAATAGCCTAATAAAATAATAATATTTATAATAATAATAAATAGTAATAATAATGAAATTGATTATAATAATAATGAAACTGACAATAATAATAATAATAATAATGAATAATAATAATAATAATATTTAAAAAAAATAATAATAATAACCCACGCTAGCGACTGGCTCCATGCGTTACCGATAACTGCATGTGGACTACGACTGGACAACGAGGACGTACGAGTCAAGGGCGGATACAGAAATTTTCGATGGGGGGGCGAAATTTTTTGGTCTTGGTCCGGAAAATTTCCCTGGGAAAAAATTTCGTCTTCCAATTTTCCCGAAAAGACACCTTTTCTATCCGCCGAAAAAACTCATGACCTTTTTTTTAGTCATCAACCTCGAATTTTCCCCAAAGATACCTTTTTCCGTCCGCCCTCCACCCAAAACACTGATGACCTTCTTCGCCGCTGAGGGGAACGGACATACGGAGCTACTCGCGGGGGGCCAAGTCGACTTTTCAGTCCAGAATAGCTGGTCAAAAATAAAGAAATTTCTAAATGGGGGGGCCATGGCCGGATTGCCCCCCCCCCACTGGTTCCGCCCCTGGTTCGAGTGGCCGTCGGATTGCGAGTTGGAGCAGCAATATGTGAACCTCACACTTGCGCCTGCGGAGCCCTAATTGACGCCAGAGGCAACCACGGCCTGTCCTGCTCTCTCGGCTTCGGTCGAATTGCTCGCCATAGCACCATCAATGACATCATACACCGCTCCCTTTCAAAAGCAGGGATCCCATCCATAAAGGAACCGCCAGGACTACTACGCACGGATGGCAGAACACCAGACGGTCTGACCATGATTCCATGGCGTGCGGGTCGCCATCTTGTGTGGGATGCAACTGTAATTGACACCCTTGCTCCTTCATATCTCCAGGCCACGGCAATGACGGCGGGTGCGGCAGCCGAGGTTGCAGCGGTTAGGAAAAATACCAAATATGTCGATCTTATAAACACACACCTCTTTGTCCCTCTAGCCCTTGAGACCTTAGGTCCAATTTGTTCTGATGGTCTTAACTTTTTGTCAGATTTAGGCCGCATCCTATCTTTGTCTTCTGGCGAACTGAGAGAGACCTGCTTTTTGCTGCAACGCCTCTCTGTAACCGTTCAGCGTTTCAACTCGGTGGCCTTTCGAGGCACTTTAGCTGAGCTGGTTCCAGAGAAGATATAGCACTAGACATTACTTCCCTAGTTTTTTTTACTTCCTGTTACTGATGTTGTTTGATGAAGACATTAAAAGGAATAATAATAATAATAAAAATATAAAAAATAAAAATAAAATAATAATAATAGTAATAGTAATAATATTTTTATTAGGCCTATTATTATTTTCTATTGGAGTTGGGCCGCCGTTGTGCCGCTGTTTCCGGCGATCCTAGGGAAATTGTCTATCTCTTTCAGAGACTTTCTATCTGCGCGTTTTAATGCTGTTGCTTTTAGAGGTTCTTTTGCACCACTCACCGGGGACGAGAACAATGCTCTTTATGCTTGAATACTTTTTGATTTTTGTCTGGTTTTAAGCTCCATTGGTCTTTTAATAACTGATTGTGTTATAATAAAAATAATAATAAAAATAATAAAATAATAATAATCATGATAATAATAATAATAATAATTATAATAATAATAATAATAATAATAATAATAATAATAATAATAATAATAATAATAATAATAATAATAATATTAATAATAATAGTAAGAACATCCATTAACCACTTGCCATACTGTCTTCATAATAATAATAATAATAATAATAATAATAATAATAATAATAATAATAATAATAATAATTTATTATTATTATAACAATAATAATAATAATAACAATAATTATAATAATAATAATAATAATAAATTAATAATAATAATAATAATAACAACAACAATAATAAAAATGCAGTAGCATTCAGAAGCACGTTCGTACAACGCACCGAGGACGAGGACCACTAGCTACATAGAATAGATTCATAAATCCTGAGGGATCATTAATACCTCGGGTAAAAATAATAATAGTCATAATAATAAAAATAATAATAATAATTTTTATTTAATATTAGGCGTTAGTGAAGTCCCTGAGGGATCCTGTATACCTCAGAGCAAAAAAATAATAATGAAATTGAGAATAATAGTGTTGCGTACTGAGAGATCATAATATACCTCGGGGTATAAAATAACAAAGTGAAAAGTATACTAATTGTAGTAATAATGCATTAAATTAAACTTTTGGTTATACGTTGAAAATAATATCGTCAGCATGAATAGTCTGCTAAGTTGTTATGTTCATTTCCGTTGCAGTTGCTTCCCTACTTCGTTGTAACAATCTTCGCCGACTCACCCGGCTTCTCGGGGCTTTTCCTGGCCACACTTTATGGAGGAGCGCTGAGGTAGGGCCTGGTAACCTGCAGACACTAATTTGCGTTTTGAGCTACGATCTAATAATAGGTTTTAACTGAGCTAGGCCGAGGGTTTCATCAATCGATTTCGCTTTAAGCCTTAAAGGATTTCTTTTCATCAATCCAGCTTCTCTTTCAGCGGCAGCAACCATCGACTAAAGAATTCCCAATGAACATTTTGTCGTGTACGAATTGTTTGTAGACCAATTGTCTGTAGACCAGTTGTCGTGCTCGAGTTGTCTGGAGACAAGTTGTCGTATAACCGTGGAAAGAAGGATCCCTGCAGTTCTAAAAGTTCCTTTAAAACAGCCTTGGATTGATTAAATTAATTCTTGTAACATGAAAGTGGGATTAAAGATCTAACAATCGTCTGTTGACGAAACGTCCGTGAACCGTATTAGGCAGGGGCAAACTATGGAGGCAGCGCCACAACTTTGTTGAAACTCTACAAAACAATTCGCTGCGAGAGAGGTTGCCAGTGCAAAACATAATATGCAGTTTTCAGAGACGTGGTCGTACCTAGAACGGTTGAGATTACGACTAGGACGATTACAATGCCTCGCATTTCGGATTTAACACTGTCCTGCTCTGTTTCGTCTTTGCGTGTTTCGTTTAGTTCAATATCTTCATATCTGAGCGGTTCAGCAGCAAATATCTGGGAGGACATACTCAAATGGAAACTAAACCACCTTCCTGAAATAAAGAAGGCTTTCATCAACAGACTTTTGGGTAATTATTTTATTGGCCGACTTCGTTATACGCTCGCCAATATTTCCTTTTAGGCTTAGCAGAATTGTTGCTGTTGTTAACACTTTTCAGAATCTTTTTCTCACCGATGTCTGTTACTACTTGGGGGTTTGGGCAGTAGCGCATAGGCCTATAATAACAATGTGGCATCATGGCATGGAGAGCAAGAGGTAAACAGTTCCCGCCCCGGATAGGGCGGACGTGCTTTGTAGGCTGCTTGTAGCGCCTATTGTTGCAGGCTGTCTGTTATATTATGCTTTGTCATGCTCCGTCACAATGCTTACTATTATTTCACGCTGCATCTCGAATGTGACAGGGGAACGACCTTCCCATGAATTCTATTTATCCTCTGTCCCCGGGATTTCCTTAATCACTGCTTGTTTGTCTGTCTCGGGCGCGCTATGGTTTCTGCTAAAGTTTTCCCATTCCATTATCTCTAGTCAAACCTATTCAAAGGTCAAACGCTAACCATCCAATCCGCTAAGTGCAGGTTCCTTCGTTCCCAACGAATCCTAGCTAGACAGATCTTCAGCCTATAGTGTAACCGGACTGCCCTTGATTATATGATCCACTCTTTGGCATTAATACAGGGCTCGTGGATCATCTGGTTTTCGGTGCCTTTCTGCAGAGTTGATCTTTAGGAGTTTTGAGTTTACTATTCGAATTATTTATGACAATCTTTTTTAAAATTACATGTTTTTCGTACTTCAATTGTAATTGCATGTGTAACCATTGCGCCAACGGAAAGAATCCCAAGTATCACTCGAGTGACATTTCATTGTGTCTGTTTGTTCCAGTTGTGCTGCTTGGAGCATTGGGCACTGGAGTGGCGTTCCTCGTGGCTTCTGCTCCGGGTCCCATAATACAGGTTAGACTGCCATCAATGAATGCTCGGAAAATTCCTAAGAACTCTGAGAGTATTAATTTCTCCGAATGGAAAATTTATCTTTTATTATTAACAGTAATGGAACGTGATGCTGCTTTGTGAAATGACATTATTTTTTGTTGACAGAACCTAACTTGGAAACTATTTGTTACTGTTATTGATTTTGCTTTTGTTACTGTTGCTGTTTTTGGAACTGCCAAAGTTCGTATTTAGTAAGAGCTACAGTGAGTTATCTTTATTATAATTGTTTTATTGTATTTTATTATTATTATAAATATTATTATAGTTATTATTCGGTCTATGTATCATTAATAGATAATTTATAATTCAAAAGTTTTGTCGATGTGCTCAGAGACATTTAGATGCTCACCAACTGTTGCACTCAGTATTCATGTATGTAAGAAAAGCAAGGTACGATCCTTGCGGTACCCTATATCTTACTTTTTTCTAAGATCCGAGTGAGCTCCATTACAGGAGATACACTGGAGACGTCTATCGAGATGACAGTACTGGTAAACAAAGCTAATTGGATGACTCCGACGCCGTCATTAGCTAATTGTTTAATAAGATCTCCCGATTTACGGTATCGATGGACTTTGTCTGCGCGCTTTTGTCCTGCGCGCTTTTGACGGGTCACCCATTTTATTACCAAGTGCGTAGAAACTAGTCGCTCAAATTGAACAGCTGCTAATACTGTTACCACGATCGCAACTACTGTCGTTACTAATGTTAATAACGTTTTTTCTAATGTATTCTCGTAGGTGGCTTTGAGCTTGGTTAGCGCAATCAATGGTCCACTGTTGGCGATTTTCTTTCTTGGCGCTGTCTCCAAACACGCCAACTGGAAGGTTTGTACTTTTATCATCATTTGGGATCATTTGAATGTTATGATGATGATGAAGATGTCGACGGATTATTGTTTCAAATGTGACAACGACGATGATTGTGATGAGACATGATGGAATGATGTATGTGAGGATTCTTTTAAACATCCAGCAACGTAAATTTCTGGACTTTTATGTTATCTTTGTACTTGCTGACACCACTTCGATTGTCTTGCGTGCCGTTCTTTTTAGATGGTTCATATGTGACAATCTTATCCTCCGGTTGTACTCGGTAATGAAACTTTATAATTAAAGATTCGTGAAGTGCGATATTAGTGTATATGACTGTAATAAATTAATTATTATACTAATCGACTCTCTGGCTTATGGTACAAGGTGTGCTACTCTCTGGTTTAAGGTAGAAAGTGTGCTATTAGATTATTAAACAATAAACATGGTTTGTGCTGTTAAATGCCAGTCTTTCGTTTATGATAATTATTATCTGTAAGCTTATAATTTGTCACTGCATGTATTCAGAGTGTGAATTGCGCTTGCTGAATGTTGGAGAACAATAAAATGTATCTGATTTGAATTGATTTTAATTGTGATTTTTCGATCTTAACAGTGTTCATAACGTCGGCAACAATGGTCAGGCCTGAATGATAATTGCATGCATTGTTGCACATGTGAATGAGAGAAATGGCATTTCTGTTGTTTGTAGGGAGCAATGCTAGGAGGCATTGTGGGTGTAGTATTTCTTCTCTGGTTGAGCATCGGTTCCATTACGGTGCACCACAAACTTCCACCTCTGCCGCCTGTGTCCACGGATAAATGTCCTATTGGAAACGGCAACTCCACTCTCTTATTCTCTTCACTGAACTATACAAAATACACGCCCTTGGAGATTGTTGATGGAACAGACACCAAAGATATCTGGAATGGAACAGCTAAGAATCAGCCACGATCCGGAATTCAAGTGGTAGGGACAGTCTACGAAAAATAAAAGATTGCAAATTGGTGTTGCATTGCATGACATTAAGGTATCTTATAGTATTAGATCACATTGCATCAAGACTGAATCAGGCCTAGGCTACTGTCAAAGGTGATCGCCACGTGGCAAGCAATAATTAGGATCATATACACAGAAAGTGAAAAAATCACATTGCATTTACGCTACAGTGTATCCATAGGCCTATAGGACAAAAGCGATCGTGATCGCGTCAATCTCTTCGCTCCATCGATCTTGCGCGAATTACAACAATAGCCAGCACTTTGGAAAGCATTTGACATGAAACGGTTGTTAGCGATCTGGTATTATGTTCTGGCTATGTCTACTCGTTTATTTCAAGAACAGAACACCTTCAAGTTTAAATGGTTTTCTATAATTTAACATTTTAGGCACACGCTAAAGTCAGTTTTGCAGAATAAATAAAAATTCAGGGTCGGCTAGCAAATGCCCATTGCTCCACCATCCGTATTTCCATGAATGCATCACATTTTTTCGGACTTCTATTTATAAAATGTTGTTTCATCTTTTCGCAGACGACTCAACTTCGAGGTCTGGAGAACTTCTATGCAATTTCATATCTGTGGTTTATTGTTTTGGGAGTCTTCATCACAGGAACCATCGGAATAGTAGCATCCCTCATTATGAGTAAGTAGGCGGGCAACTCCATGGGCGGAGACCTAGGGGACAGGGGGACGGTCCCCCCAATGAAAGTGTTGGGGGGACGGCCCATGCATTTGTCCCCCCCCCCCAATCGTTGAGCGTCAAGACTAAAAAAAGGTTATCAACTTTTTTGGCGGCGAAAATAGACTTTTTTAGAGATTTCGCCGGTCGTCAGAAATTTTGGCCCGGCAAAAGATGGAAATTTTTCTGCGACAAAGCCATTCGTCCAACAAAAAATCTCGCGTCTTTCCGTCCCCCCCCTCAAGTCTCCGCCCAGGTATCCGCCTATGGGCAACTCTTTTTAAGACTGATCTTCATTTTCTCAATTGCAAGCAAGTTTTGTCTACGATCTAATTTATGACATTTCGCTCTAGTGAGGTATTGAAGGTGAAGAAATTGGCGATGCCGAGGATGAAGCAAAACCAAACGAATAAGCTTATATTGCTACTTTCGGCCTCCTGTCCACTTTATATATATATATATGTATGTATATATATATATATAAATGTAACCCTGTTGAAGCTGCAATTTCCAAGCTTCTAGTACAACTCCGTCTAAGTCGAGAATAAAATATAACTAGTCATGTGTTTCTACTACGATACACTTCTGTCTTTCCAGCCCTCCTTCCTTTGCTATAGTTGTTCACGGTTCAGCCATTTCCAGTGATCCACTCCTTGTTTGCGATGAAAATCCTCCACCATACCGTCCCTAAATTTCTGACATTTTTTCTGGCCCTCTGGAACAAACTAGTCAAGTAGGCCTATTAGGACAGATTATCTGATCCACACTGCGGACTGCCGAAACCCAATCTCTTGCGGCAAGAGACTTTTCTTGGGTCCTAACTCGAAACAGAAGACACTGCTTCTTCGCATAGCTTCACCTCACCTTTCTAGTCCAGCTCTAAAACACCACCCACCCTGCCGTATTACTGTGCAAAACTAAACTGGCCATTTGTATATTAACAGTTGTGAATAGAGTAGGCTAAGAGTTCTAACACAAACCCGACCTGATCGCCCTTCTATTGTTCTGAACCTAGCCTATTGTTCTCGGCTCACGTCGCCATATTGTGCCAACCGCAATTGCCATTGTATTCATTTTTGGTAATGATCATTGTGGATAAAATTACATTTTGTCGAAAAACGAACCCATGAAATCGCTATCCAATTTGCAAAACGAATCTTCCACACATTTCACAAATGCCCTTCTTTCGACATCAACTTGATAAATGAAAATACCGTGAGGATGAAACTTTCGATTCTTCGTCGGATTTCGAACTTGGATCGAAATCCGCGAGGTCGTCGGTGTTCAGGAATCAAAATTTACCAGTAGGTGACGGTTAGCTCATGACGAATCCGTAGAGGTTATTGCTACAGGCACAATACGCCTGGAAAAATAACTAGGTTCAGAACAATGGAAGGGGCGACCGTGATCGGGTTTCTTGTGTTGGAACTCTTACTCTATTCACTACTATATTGACCCATGTCCTTCAAACCTCTATTTTTCTATTTTGATTAAACCAGAAGAATAATCTGGTTCCCAACATCATCGAAAAATTAAGGTAAGGGAACTTAAGTATTTCGATGATAATGTTAAAGATGTACTAAACAAAAAAGTTATTTAAATGACAATATTCAATTTTCAAGTTCAGAGTAAGCACTGCGAAGCTTTGTGCCTGCTTTAGCTTTGCTTTTAAAACAGGAGACAAAGATCTGGAAGCAAAGGTTGATGAACGTCTTCTGATGAGGGTGAACATCTGCGGATGGACGGACGAGAACGAAAACGAAGAACATCTGGACGACAAGATTTACATATCGCTTCAAGAAATTAAAGTAAGCGCAATATAAATACTATTATCATCATCATAATCATCTGCTTCATATTCATTTTTTGCTAAACAAAAAATTCCAAACCAGAAGAATTCACTATTACTTAAGGAATATAAGGAGATGTTAGTGGCGCTGGTGGTTGTGTGGATTCTAAGGTCATTATTTTCTCAGCACCACAGCCTTACTTTGTTTCTTTTAGGGTCCTTTTGAATGTATCAAGAAATTAAAGTAGGCGCAATATAACTACTACTGTCATCACTATCATCTGCTGTATCTTCATTTTTTGCTAAGCTAAAAGTTCCAAACCAGAAGAATTCGCTCTTAGTGAAAGAATATAGTGGTCTAACGTTGATCGTTGTGTGGGTTCTAAGGTCAAGCATATTCTCTCAGTAGCACAACCTTACATTGTTTCTTTTTAGAGTCTAAATGTACCAGAAGATGATTTTCTAAAGGAAGTGAAAATGACGTCTCAAAACACATCTGAAAATCCGTCCCGCAAGAAAGTCAATTGCGACCAAATGAAAGAAACGGAAAACGGCTTGCTAAGACAAGACGACTCAAAATAACAACCGTCTTATAATAACACTATTGTACACGTTTAGACTTCACACCACAACACCCCGATGAAACGAAATATCTAGCAACTGCGCACCGTGCAATGTTTGCGTTCCTGCATGTGACTTCCGAACTGTTGGGATTAAGATGCAATGTCTGTATTGGGTTCGCGGCTTACAGTTGCAATAATTATAATTGCAATTACAGTTGCACCTACGATCACGTTTACAATAAAAATTTTGTGAGTTTGCAAGTGTTTTTATTACAGGATTCTTTTGCTGTGGCTCATTACCATATCGTTTTATCCGATAATTAGGGTAAAATTAGGCTAAATTGAGGATGCGTTAGATGAGGTAGGCTAAGCCTATGCGGAGTTATTTAATGCAATCTATAGTGTAATGTTATCTATGATAAGGTATGCTAAAATAAGGTGGAAAAGACTTCTTCCACTGTCTTTCGCTCCACTCGTTCCGCTTGGATCTTCGTTCCAGTAGACATTCCACCGGGCTCTGTTCTAGGACCCTTGCTCTACATTCTTTTCATTCGGGACATTCGCTCTTTGCTCGCTTCTTACTCTTTGCGAAGTCACTCTCACGCTGATGATGCCCAATCATATACCAATTGCTTTGCTGAGGACGAAGCCAAAACTCCGCATTATGGTTCCGCGCTTCTCACATCCTCACTTCTTGGCTTTCCATTTCATCCGTCAAAATTCCTGAACGACCTTTTTTTAGTCATTTGGCCAAAACCTCAAAAAAATTTTCCATTTCAACCGTCAGAAATTTTGACAAATCTCGAGCATACGTATACTTTCAATTTTTAGGGGTGGGGCTAACCATGCAAATATTTCATTTTTGCATGGGAAAAAATGGATGGCCTTTTTAGGGGCTTAGCCCCTAGCCCCTGGCGCCTCTACTGCACACTACTATGAGGTACAAAAGTAGTTCAACAAATGAAATATGAATATTGGCCACCTAAAATTGTTTATGTCCATAACAAATTGAATCCATCTTAGGATGAGTGTAGGAAATTACGCAAATAATTGCAAAAATTCATATGGATGGGAACTCCTCAGCACCTGGCTAAGATTGACATGGCTGCCTCGAACACGAATTTCTCTTTTTAGCATTCACTACCTCTTACGTACGAGACCTTAATTGGTGTGATCTTAGACCAAGAACTCTCCCTCTCTAAACTCATCTCTTCCCTGTAACGTGCCTGCTATTATCAGAATCGACAGCTCCGTGTAGCTCGCTCTCTCTCGCTCTCTCTCTCTCTCTCTCTCTCTCTCTCTCTCTCTCTCTCTCTCTCTCTCTCTCTCTCTTTCTCTCTCTCTCTCTCTCTCTCTCTCTCTCTTTCTCTCTCTCTCTCTCTCTCTCTCTCTCTCTCTCTCTCTCTCTCTCTCTCTCTCTCATTCACAGCTAACTAACCAGTAAAAACATTATGAAAAATCCTTCATAACACAGATGCTGTATAAAAACGTCTATCTGGCTTTATCCGCTTTATCTCTGTGTGCTTGTTAACTGTCGCGTTATGTCGACCGGTTATTCTTTCAATAAAACGAATATGTAATTATAACCACAAGCAAGAATCACGAATGTAGTTTCAATTTAGCACCTGTTCTGTTCATAGGTTCTACATATGGGCGTGGTAATGTTCGCACCATCAGCAGCTCTGCAGTCTGGTAATTATGACCACTAAAAAGTTATGTCTCTTCTCAAACGCAGTATTCTCCTTCCTCCTCCTCCTCCTCCTCCTCCTCCTCCTCATCCTCCTTGTCGTCATCATCATCATCATCATGATCATCATCATCATCATCATCATCATCATCATCATCATCAAGGGTGCCACAACCACCGCCACCAATATCGTAATCAATGGCAACATCATCAGTTCGATTATCTTAATATCATTAGCCAAATCATCATCAAAATCCTTGGGCTAGATGCCCGTAGGGTCCGACGCCACTCTGTCTGAGTCTGTCTCGCGTCATGTTGCCCAGCTTCAACTTCAACCGGTTCGGTCAGCAGTTCCATACCATTAATATCTTGGAGCAGCTAGACCACCTTGTCTGATTAAAGAGAATATTGAGAGAGAGACATGAATGACAACCTGGGTCAATACCCGTATGTGTCCCACGCTCTCTCCCCCGACTCTCTCACCTGGTCTGTCCTGACCGGCCTGTGCATGTCAGCTCCACATCATGACACCTTGAAGCATCTGGGTCGCTCTGTCACTTGTGTCGTGGTTTTTGCGGATTTTAATCGTCTTGGTCTTTTACTGCCAGCGTATCGCCACCCATATATCATTAGCCTAATACCAGCACGGATAGGTCTACAAAATAAATAAATATATATAGAATGATAAAACTGATCAATTTGTCTTATTTTCCCTAGTCACTGGTTTGCCGATTACTGTTTCGATTCCAGTCATGGCCGTTGTGTCTGTGGCATATACAGCTCTCGTAAGTTCAATCGCTACACTAAGAACTAAGAACTTCATATTTTGTACATTGGATGCCTTTATGATAATTAAGCAAAAAGACAATTTTCATTGGGCGAGAAGAAGATGCAGATGAGTGCTTTTGCATATAGTTTGAGAGGTACCAGGTATTTAAGCAAAAAAACAATTTTCGAGACAGAGCTGACTGCTCTCCACCGACCTTTCCGTTAGCTGACTGTGAACTTTCTAACCTGGATCCAGTCACAAGTCAACAACTACGATGCCTCATCTTAGATTCTGCACCAAAAACATGTGAATTAGACCCGGTTCCTACATTCATCCTTCAAGAATTCGTTGATATTTTGCTTCCATTTTCAACATTACTCTGCAATAGTTCCCTCCGTGAAGGCATCCTTCCTGTTTCTCAGAAAAGGTCAATCTTTGTTCCAGTGCCAAAGTGTGACGGTCTTGACATGGAAGAACCTACTAATTTTAGACCAATTGCAAATGTAACATTTCTTTCTAAAATTATTGAAAAGGTTGTAGCTGCTCAACTCACCCTCTACCTTGATAGCAATAACCTCCAGCCAACCTTCCAATCAGGTTTTCGGAAAGGTCATTCTACAGAGACTTTACTTTTGCGCCTTCTTTCAGACATTTATGGGGCCATTGATAAGTCACAGGTTACTCTTTTGGCACTCTTTGATGTAAGTGCTGCATTTGATACGGTGGACCATGATATTCTCCTAGAACGGCTTTCTACCTCTTTCGGCCTCTCTGGCAACTTTCTTGCTTGGCTTACCTCCTATCTCCAGGACCGTTCCTTCATTGTGGCTTGTGGATCTGCTAGGTCGCCCTGGACTCCTGCTCCATTTGGTTTGCCACAGGGTTCTGTTCTGGGTCCTTTACTTTAGTCTTGAGTCTTGGTTTGTCTCGCCGATTCCATCCAGTGTTCATGATGCGTGCATGGGCGCTCATGCTTGCAACGCAGCTGCTGCTACAATGGGATACCGTTGCTGTTCAGGCCCTATCAGCTAATAGCGTCTACCACTTGTGAACAGGACATGAAAAAGCCACCAACAAGAAATGAATTAATCAACAAAAATCGGCGGCGGCGCCCATTAAATGTAGACGGCGCGACGCGGCCAGCGCAAAGATTCGCTTAGAATGTCTCGGCCATCCCATAAAAATTTATGTCCATGATGTGTGCATGGTCGCCCATGCTTGCAACGCTGGTACTACAACAGTGGATGATATGGACTGTATTAACTAATAGCGACTACCACTCTGCATTGCATGTTACTCTTTCCCTAGTTAAGTGATATCTCTGCATTCCCAATACTCCCTTCAGCTTTCACTTTCTCACTTCACTTTGTTAATTAGGCCCCTGCTTAGCGGGACTTGTCCCTTTTGGTGTGCCTATTTGCTCCCTCACTCTTATAATACCTATTCACTTTGAGTATTTTCTTATTGCGAATTATGTCTATACTTTGTTAAACATACATGTACAGTTGAATTGTTGGGATCAATAAAAATATGTCTGTCTGTCTGTCTGTCTAACACTGATGGTTGTGTGGGTTTTGAGGGCAAGAAATTATTTGGGTATTTCCGCCTTACCTTGTTTCTTTCAGGGTCTGAATGAACCAGAAGATGATTTTTATAAGGACGTGCAAAGAAAGGCTCCATCTGCATCTGAAAACCTGCTTCGCAAGAAAATCAACAATTGCGACTAAAAAAGAAACGGAAAACATTTTACTCAAAAAAGATGCTTTATTATTAGCATCTTATTTCAATCTTATTACACGTTTACATTGTATTGTATTGTATTGTATTTAAACATTTATAAAGCGCCTCTAGTAGGGTAAACCGTTCAGAGGCGCTCCCAGTGCGCAAGGCCCCGCGAGAAGAAGCAGGTTTTGAGAAGAGAAAGAGCAGAGGAGAGACTGACAGACAGAAGAGTTGAGCGAACAGAAGGAGACAGAGAATTCCAGAGAGAAGGACCAATTGAGACAAAAGATCGAGACTGAGCCATAGCAGTTCTAGACCTGGGAACCAATAGGTCAAGTCTGTTGGATGAGCGAAGTGGACGGTGGGAGGAAGCTGAGTGAGGACAGGGAGGGCAGGGAGTGGGGTGGGGGTGTGGTGGGGTGTGGGGGAAGAAAATTTTGTCGAAAACCCTACATGACTGTATGGGATGTGTGCTGGGTGGAGGCGAGGTGGCCCGTGTAAAAACACGTCCTTATAAAAATCATCTTCTGGTTCATTCAGACCCTGAAAGAAACAAGGTAAGGCGGAAATACCCATGACTGTTTTTTTTTGTCTGCGGTTGCCATGCATATGACTGTATGGAGTGGATAGCAGGCTAATCTATATAAATAAAGAGACGATTCCATGTGTCTGTCTGTTTGTCGGGATGCATTTCGACAGTTTAGCACTTTTTCACTCCAAACCTTCACTACTGTGTCCGTCTCGGCATGGGATAACCAGTGGAGGGGTTCGCGAATCTCTGCAACATGAAAGCCAGGGTGGGGGCAAAAACTCTAATTTTCGCTACTTTGTCTGGGGTTGCCATGCATATTTTCACACTTATTCACATGAAACCTTACAGCTAAACAGATTTTTACACGGGCCACCTCGCCTCCACCCAGCACACATCCCGGTCCGCAGGGGCCGGGTGGGCAGGGAGTGGGGTGGGGGTGTGGTGGGGGTGTGGGGGAAGAAAATTTTGTTGAAAACCCTAATTTCACGGGTGGCGTACCGGTGGAGGTCGGTGTGATGGGGGTAGTGAGGGGTAGGATGGGTTGTGGTGGGGGTTGGGGTGGGTGGATTGGGAGGGAAAATTTCACGTGTGGCGTACCGGTGAATGTCGGAGTGTGGTGGAGTGTTGTGGGGGAGGTGGGTGTGTGGGGTGTGGTGGGGTGGGGGCTGTGGCCGGGACCGTGTCGAATCCTAAATTTCCACAGCAACGCCGGGTACCCCATCGTGTACGGGTAATAAAGGAGATCGACAGCAACGCAAAAGCAGCGGTTAAGGTGCGTTAAGAAATCGAGCTCTGGTTTCGTACCAATACAGGCACAAGACCCGTTGTCACCGGACATCTTCATTCACTCTTGGAAAGAGTGTTGGACAAGGTCGGAGAAAATGAAGGAAGAGTAACAATCAGCGGAACAAAAATAAACAATCCTTCCTTTGCAGACGACATCGGTTTGCTAGACGACGACGAACAAAGGCTAGAACACACAGTGCAGGAGTTAAACGACGAAGGGAAAAGATATGGGCTCAAAATGAATTTTTGAAAAGTCAAAGACAATGGTGTTTGGAGCAAAAGACCTACCCAGAAAAATATAAATTGATGCAAACCAACTAGAAAACGTAGAAAATTTAACCGATCTAGGATGCATCAACACATGACCTAAATAGCAAGACAGAAATACTGGCAAGGATTGGGAAGGCAACAGCAGCGATGTGCGCAAAGGCCTGGAAGAGCAAAGCCATACAACTGAAGATAATATTTTGGGTGCTGAGAACCTGTGTATTCAGCAGCATGCCTTACGGATGTGAGGCCTGGGCAGTAACCAAAGAGACAGAAGCAAGAATACTCTCTTTTCAGAGAAGGTGCTACAGAAAGATCTTGCGAATTGGACGGATGCAGAAAGTAACAAGCGCAGAATTGTATGTGCGAATAGGCCACACAGAGAATACAACGTATTTTTATGCTAAGATATTATTCTAACGCATTGGTCACGATTATACTCAAAACTAAGATAAATTTTAAATCGTTGGACTCTTCAAAGTCTTCATCCTCTTAAAGTTAGACTTAGTAGTCTCCATTTTTTGACGGCTTCTTAAGGCTCCAGGACTATAATTGGCATCCCTCCTGCATTTTATGGGCTTGGAACAGCCATCCAAAAGGGCAGTGGTGGCGTTTAAGATAAACGCATACTTCTAAAGTGGGACAATGATAATTATCGTCTCTTGTTGTTCGTATATGCATTGAAATCGATGCATTATAGCCACCTTAGATACCCATTATGCATATTATTAATATATAGTATACATGAACATGCGTACATGCGTACATAGTGCATGTACAGAATTTAATGCATAGGCTACACACACATGCATAAACATACGCACGCACACGCTCACAAAGTAATACGCATTTTAATTACCCTTTCGTCAGCCTCTCTCGGATATCCTTTATGACCTTTATGATCTTGCTTTAGCATACTTAACCAGCATAACACATTAAACACAAGGCCTTTGAGCGACGTGTCGGCGTGTTTTTGTCTTTTAAATAATTCTGACGTTCTTTTATGACAACCGTCAAATCAGGCAAATTTACTTCGCTGTTCTCAATCTTACAATATGGCCACTAAGCGGCTTCTTTTCTAAATACAGTTAGCGCCAACATTGTTTTCTTTTAAGTTACAACGAGGCGGAGAGAGAGAAAGAGACATAGGCAGAGGAAGCGGGAGAGAGAGAGGGAGAGGCAGAGGCAGAGGGAGGGAGAGAGGGAAAGGCAGAGGGAGGGAGGGAGAGAGGCAGAGGTAGGGAGGGAGAGAGGCAGAGGGAGGGAGGCAGAGGCTTAGGCAGAGGCAGTGATTATAGCAACAAATAAGTCAGCAATATTACTCATGGTTCACATAGACATGTCATAGAGAAAGCTTAAATTTTCTTTTGATAAAAATAAAGACGACTGTTGTGAAGATGTCTTGGGGAAACTATTCCATAGTGATGAACCGGCGTGTAGGCATGGAACAGCAAAATTCGTGTGTTTGCTCCCGCATATTCGCTCCTATATCGACCCAAGTTTCTCGTGTGATATGGTTTGTGGGGCGCGGTGGTGTAGTAGTGGATTCGGTGCCTTGGAGCCGGAGGGTTCCAGGTTAGAATCCACCCCAAACTGCCGCGTAGGGACCATATGCAATTCTTTCACTCGCAATTGCTCGTGGGCTACGGTGTAAAACCCTGTTGCAGTATCGGCACTGTAGTCGAGAGCGTCTCTGAGTAGTGCGCTTGAAGCGGGGCTATGGGAAATGCGAGAAATAAAATAATAAAAATGATTGAAAATCCAGCGCTATGTCGAAGTAATTACCAAATGCAACTGGTAATGTTTTTGGAACGGTGTCAATGCAGCAATGCATCAATTCACCTATATCGTCGCCTGAGAATTATCTTCGCGTATGTCCACTTTTGTGAAATCCGAGAAAAACGAGTTTGAAGTTTCGGAACTTTGGACGCCAAAAAAAGATATTCAGTGCAATAAAACTTCAGACAAAGACGTCATATTAAAGCATTGACATTAATTAAAGGATGCTGCATTAAAATTAAATTGAAACTTAGAATGGTTTTTGTGAAATTTAGGAAAATGTTGTATAAAATGGATTTATATCAATGGCAAGTCATCCTGACGAGAAATTTAAAAAAAATTCAAATAATAAAAGAAAGCAATACACAATCATTTGCGACTTTGTTCGTTTCAATTTTCGCAAGTTTAATACCCTTTTTTAATAAAAGAACGTTTTTTATTCCCTGGACATACGACACTATGATACAACGAAGTGGGATGTCGTATCTCCTTCGTCCAATCAACGACGAGCTTTCTCGGACATACGACAATGACCGTGAGATATGGCACTGGAGATACGGCAAAATAAACTGGAGATACGACAAGGCAATCCTGAACATGGACATATGACAGGTAGTTTTCGGTGAATATCTTTAAAACGGCTTGTCGTATCTCTTAACTATTAAAAGCGATGAAAGAGAAGCAGATTTTTGCTACAAATCAAGTCTAAACTCGATTTTTTTTAAATGGACATACGCGAAGATAATTCTGAGGCTTGATATGCACTTATTTAGATCTATTGAATGAAGATTCTGTATAGCCTACATACAAGAGAACCACTTTGAACAAAGGCTTGATATGTATGAGAATCCGCATTTCAATGCGCATAATTCTTGGCTGCAATAGACTAATGCTATACATGTGGGTCTATGTAGGCCTAGTATGTCAGAACAGTCGTAAATTGCTCATGATTAGAAAAGGTGGGTTTTCTTTATGCCAAGGCAATCAAACTCTTACACCGGCTAAAGCCTAACGTTGTTGGTTTTGTTAATGCTTTCGTCCGCCTACATGATTGTATAAGCCGGTTTCCTGCCCGTGAGTGGGGAGGAGCAGTGTTTGTTTTAAAACTCTTGCCCCACTCAGAAAATAAAGACTCCATTCTGGCGTGGGTGTGGGTGTCTTGTAGGCTGACACCTCCAACAGCAGGATCCGTGTCGAGTAAGATTAAAGTTTTGACTGATTGGCTGATCGTCTGATTGAATGATTGATTGATTGATTGATTGATTGATTGACTGATTGATTGATTGGTCAATCGATTTTTATCGCCAGCAGCCGTCCAACAACTGCATTCTCGATTGCCTTAAGTGGTTTTACTTCCTCTGGATTTCATCGTCTAGGTAAGGGAAAAATTATGATGATGATAATTATAATAATAATTATTATTATTATTATTTTTTTTATATTATTATTATTATTATTATTATTATTATTATTTTTTACTGTTATGGTCATTGCAATTATTATAACAACGACAATATCTGTAGATAGTCCCTAGAGCAATTTTAATTATAATCATTTTTTGTTGCAATGTTTTTCAGCATTTATAGGCCTAACGCTCCTCTAGTAAAGTGAGGCGTTCGGAAGCGCTCCCAATGCCCGGTGAGTAGCAGCAGTTGTAGTACTAGCAGTAGTACGTCTAGTAACAGCAGCAACGTCAGCATCAATAAAATTAGTATTACTACTATTAATATTTTTCAGCTGTAACTGCTATGGACACTATTTCTGCAATTATTTATTGCGAATCTTCTGATAAAGCTACTGATGCTAGTGTGCAATGCGACGGATTGCATTGCAGGTAACTAGGTTGAAAAATCTACGCAATGGAGTCGCATCTGCATTGGGCAGACTACCTGGTCCTTGTCGGGTTCCTGGTCATCTCTCTGGCCATCGGAGTCTACCATTCGCTGACAGGAGGTCGACAGAAGACGACCGCTGAGTTCATAATGGCCAATCGAAAACTCAGGGTCATTCCGACGGCCATTTCGTTGCTTGTGTCAATCGTTTCTGCTGCCTTGCTGCTCGGCATGGCAGCAGAGATGTACTGCTACGGAATCCAGTTCCTTGTATTCTCCATGGTCGCCGGGCCACTGTGTATGTTCCTTGTAGAGCGCATCATTGTTCCGTGGCTTTATCCGCTGAAGTTGGTCAGCATCTTTGATGTAAGTTTACTCCCCTTTTCTTTCGTATCTGCTTGTAAGGCAATAACAGTTAATGTCACAATAGCTTATCGATTATAAATATCATTGTCAAAATTTCTAATGAATGAAAATGTTGACACTGACTGCTCTTTTAGTTTTTAATGATTCCAAAATTCTAATTGTACAAGAATGGCATTGTGATCAACAGTAAATTATACTCATTATGATATGACTTTGGATATATGATATGATGATATCATATAATTATGAAAGTAAATTATAGCATTTTTGTCATTATACTAGTAGATAATAATTCTCACTGTATAGCTTAATAGTTGCAATAATCAATCAATCAATCGTAGTTTATATAGCGCCCTTCAGGGTACCTACTCTGAGGCGCTCATCAACTCGGCTAATTAGGCCTGCTTGGCGCCAGGATTTCAGTTTGGGGGGCTGAATTTACGGTTTGCGTGACAAAATGTTCCGTTTTAAGTCATAAAATTTCTGACGACCTTTTTTAGTCATCGGCCAAAATCTCAAGAAAATGTCCCATTTCAGCCGCCTAAATTTTGATGACCTTTTTTAGTCATTTCGTCGAAATCTTGGGGGGGAAAATGGTCCTTTTTCCATATCCGCCCATATCCGCCCAAACTGTCTGACCAACCTCTTGCGTATCTTTACGGTTATTTGGGGGGGGGGGGTAAAGGGGGTTAATCGTGCAAATATTTTATTTTTGCATGGGGAAAATGGCCTTTTGGGAGGGGGGGCTTAGCCCTCTGGCGCCGCTACTGTCCTGATTGCCCAAATTTTAAGAATGTAACTAATGGACGGAAAACTTTCCATCTTCAGATGTTTGGATTGAACACTGCATAGTTCAACTTAATCAAATATAGAGCCAGTGTGTCATCTTCTATTTGTGTTTTAGTATCTGGAGAAGCGATACATGTCGAAAAGCATCAGGATATTTGGAGCTTCGTTGGGAATCTTTTCAGGGGTAAAAGACAACCAATTTTCACACATTAATATTTATAGAGCAAAGCTTTGCATGCGCAGTCTCGTTTAGGAAGTCAGGGTGCGGGGTTCATTCACTGATTGGTAGATGATACTGTAGCCAAATAGTCTATCAAATTTTTTACAGCTTGAGTTGAACAATAAATGCTTCAGTCGGAGTCTGAGGAAGCAGACGAAGGTCGTGTATGAGCACATTCCATACCGTGCACTTTGCCACCATGGAAAGGACTCTGCTAAGTTGGAGTTCGTGCGAATGGAAACAAGAGCACCCCTTCTGTGCAGAAAGGAAGAGCGGTGGTCTTGGACAGTGAACACCCGTGGGACAGCATCAAGCTCAATGCGTTGCCGGGTAGGAAGCCAGCGCAATGTGACGGAGACATGACCAGCTTTTAACTAGACGCGCTGCAGAGCGCAAGACTCGGTCCAGGCAAACTACTGGATGGTTGGGCATAGCAGAGTGAGGGACATTTCTGATTGTTCGTCTGCAATGCATGTCACTCATGTAGCACCAGTTCTTTGTGGTAAAAGCTTAAAGCACGAAATGGCGATTGACCCTTGTGCGGTGTGGAAGATGGGCCATATCAAATCAATCTGAGAGATCGCAAGAGATTGTTGCGTCTCCCAAAGATGTCAATAGGTTAGATCTAATCGTGATCGTGAACTTGAAATTTCTAAGGCGCTACTCGAAAGCCAAGCGCGGGGCACTAGCTTATTCACGAGCGCTGCGTTGAGTTGGAAGGGTTGTCAGTGAGAGTAGTCCGTGGTGGTCCGGGTCGAGTTACCATAGGATCAGAGGGGCGGAACAGCTGCTAAGGCAGGTGTCGTCTGGGCCGGGAATTTATATAGTGTATAAATATAGTGAGCATGCAGAAAAGTGGACTTTTGCCAGAGCTTTAGATGAGGTATTGGTACTATAACTGTGCCACTCAAAGCTTATTACAGGTGCAAAAGAGTGCATTGCAAAGGAAAGATCGTTGCAATAATGATTTAGCATCTGTTTTGTTCGTAGATTCTGATGATGGGAGTGGGAATGTACGCACCATCAGCAGCTCTGGAGTCTGGTAAATATTGCCACAACAAAATTATGTCTATTTACAATCAAACAACAAACCAATCAAATCTTTCTTTGAAACTTTTGTCAATACATACCAAGAAGATTGGACGCAGCAGGCCATCATTGGAAAAACAAATTGACGCGCAAGCAACAAAGGGCCACAGAAGAGATAACATTCCCGATTAGAGGAGGAGTCCAGGCTTTTTTAACGTGCAGTTCTACACAACATGTGCAGATCTAAACGGATTTGTGCAGTTGTAGAAGCACTTCTGTACAGTTAAAACTAGCAAAAAAGGTCGTTGTCCTCCGATTGGAAGTAATTAACCATGAAGGATGGGAAAGTAAACAATGGTTTGTGCAGTTCTAAAAATTCCTTAAAAACAGCCCCGAAGGAGTCGCCAATTACCAAGACTATAGTAAATGCGGACAGAACGGAAATTTGAAACAGGTTTTCCAACGCTGTATTTTCTTTATTCGCTTCATCTTGTTCACTGTCACCACCTTTCGAGGGCGCCCCTACCTAGCGGGATCTTCCCTTCAGGGGTTCATTTTGTTTCCTATACTTAGGCTATAACTCTCTCCACATCCTAGAATAGTATAAGCTATTAGCTTTTGCTGGCACCTAATTGCATTGTACTGTACTAAATCACTCATGATTAGTATGTAACCTGAGTTGAACGTGCAATAAAATATCTATATATCCTAGCACTCACTCTTACTATTAGTCATTATGTACACTGCATAACGTGTAATTGATGTTACTTTTTGGGAGCAATAGATTATAAGCTTAGAGCTTGAACCACCTCTGATGCAATCATCAAGGCCGCCACGATCACCAACACCATTGTCATCAATGGCAACATCATCAATTTTGGTGAAATCCATCATATTTAAGCTACTACCAACAGGAATGGGAACAAATATAAATCTATGCAACTGATCAATGTGTATTCTTTTCGTAGCCACCGGTTTGCCGATTTCTGTTTCAATCCCAGTCATGGCCGTCGTATCTGTGGCATATACTGCTCTCGTAAGTTCAATCGCTACACTAAGAACTAAGAACTTCATATTTTGTGCACTGGATGTTCTTATGATAGGCTAATAATAAACAAATGGCGTGTTGATCGAATGATTGAATGGATGCACGATTCAATGGACAGAGGAAATGACTCGGAGTTTGAACCCGAAAAAATACAATAATTTCTTAGTCAACAAACCATTTAGGCTATTATTATCAAAACCATAATATTAGGCTACTATTATTCAGCAAAGACAGGACGGCCAAGTGTGTGCAATAAGATGGTCCAAAGCGTCAGAACAAGAAAGCATAAGTGTATGAAGTCAATAGGGGATGATTTAGAGACCATGTCTTTGAGAAAAATAATTTTTAAATAGCCTACTCTAAGGTAGGTTACCGATGGGAACTGATTGAAGGCAGATCGAGAGAAGTTGGAGTCGAGCAGCAGATTATTTGTAAACATTAATGGTACATCGACCACATCTAAGATTTATCTTATCGCTGTCTCACTCAACTCTACTTTCTTGTCTCGTGGGTCTTTTGCACTGGGAGCGCCTCTGATTGGTGTGTACATTGATAGGCGCTCCATAAATTTATAGATAAAATAAAATACAATGCAATGCAATACAGTATCTAACATGCAAGTCACATTGGACAGCCTTAGAGTGAACTGTTGGTAATTGTTATTGATATCTGAAGGATGTTGCATGATTGTAGGGTGGAATGCGAGCTGTGATATGGACGGATGTCTTCCAATTCCTCATCATGGTTGGTGGAATGGTTGCCATCCTCGTTAAGGTAACTTATGTATGTTTTATATAATATGTCATGACAATTACGAGTATGACGACGACGATGACATAACCCGGTGGCTATTCAGTTTAGGCATTATATATCTGATTATAAGCTATCATTGAGAAATAATGCTTTTATTGGAGGCCCTATAATAGGTTGCGCCATAAAATAAGAGTAGGCTAAGTGGATGTGAAGTCCAAGTGAACTGGTTTTCTCGTTTACCTTTGAAGGGTTTGATCGTCGTCGGTGGAATATCAAACGTCTTCCGATCGACTGGGGAAGAAGGTCGACTCGTCTGGGCAAAGTAAATATCGTCATCATCAAAATAAGTATCGTTATCATTATTATCGTCATCATTATCATCGTCATCATTATCATCGTCATCATTATCATCGTCATCATTATCATCGTCATCATTATCATCGTCATCATTATCATCGTCATCATCATCATCATCAATCATCATCAATCATCATCAATCATCATCATCATCATCATTATCATCATTATCATCATTATCATTATCATCGTGATCATTATCATCGTGATCATTATCATCGTCATCATTATTATCGTCATCATTATCATCGTCATCATTATTATCGTCATCATTATTATCGTCATAATTTTCATTTTTATCATCACCATCATTGTCAAAATCATTGCTGTCGCCTTTGTTGTCATCAGCATTACATCAAAAGTCGTTACAACATTATATCACAGCCATCGTCATCATCGCAATATTGTTGACACAGTCGTCGTCATCATCATCATCATCATCATCATCTTTTCTATCCCTAACAGCATCGTCATAATCAACATTAGCATTATCATCACAATCGTTAACAACATCAGCATTATTAATGTCTTTTGAGATCTGAGAAATTGTTCTTTCAAACTCTAGCGCTGAAACCTGATTGTTGTTGGCAGTGTGTTGAAAGCATCCTAGAAATTGCTTGTTACCGACGATGCTGTAAAAATTGTTGTAAATAAAATACAGTAATAATTTTCTTAACTATTGACATCTTTGACATTTGTGGTAATCATTTTCGTTTCATCAATAATAATTGTCTTGTCATCACCAATTCCTACTCTTCACACCTGAATATCTGCACCGCTATTTTTATTAAAGCGTATTCCCTCATATATTGGTCTTTGCTGTGCTGTGCAGCTTCAGTTTCGATCCGCGAGAGCGTCACACCGTCTGGAGCATTGTCATTGGATTGACCTTCATATGGTTCCATTTGTTCGGTCTCACACAGGCGGCTGTTCAGAGATTCTCGGCTGTCGACAAACTGTCGAAGGCAAGAACGTAAGTAGGCCTACCCTGCACGCCAATCAAACATTGAACCAAGCACCATGCCAATTATTCAGGAATGTAGAAATAATAACGAAGTCAGATGTGCAATCCTGTTACAACGGACAGCACCAGAGGAACATTAATGGCGACAGTTCGACCGTCACGGGATGTAGAATGTTAAGTCGAAGTCTGACTTGGTTAGAGAGGAAGACCAAGATCGTTGTTAAGAAGGTGAACAGACGGAGATAATCTCCTGCTATAGGGGGGGGTAGAGTAGTGGATAACACGCTGGTGTAGAGAGCAAGAGATAGCGAGTTCGAGCCCCCGTTGGGCGAACCTGCTTTGTAGGCTGCTATTAGCGCCATGTATTGCTGTCTGCTCAGTTAGTAGTTAAAATTTGTGTATTCTGTGATCTGCGTTCTTGTGAATTGTCTAAAACCGCATCATTGTATAGGCTACACTGTAACCTGTTGCGTTCTGTCAACCGGATTGTTGAATAAACGAAAATTATTATTATTATTATTATTATTATTATTATTATTATTATTATTATTATTATTATTATTATTATTCGTGAGTCTCAATAACTTATTTATTTTTTAAAAATTATTATTATTATTATTGTTATTATTATTATTATTATTATTATCATTATTATTATTATTATTATTATTATTATTATTATTATTATTATTATTATTATTGTCAATGTCATCACACTTATTATTATTATTATTATTATTATTATTATTATTATTATTATTATTATTATTATTATTATTATTATTATTATTATTAGTTAAAGAGGAACCCCTGTTCTGGGAAAAGGCCATCCTCGGGACGTTGTCCATCCCGCAACCGCGTAAGAGGCAGGGTCGGATACGAAGCTGTTTAGTATATCCTTTCATAGAGAAGTGGCTAGTCTTAACCTCCTCTGACAAGAACGGTTATTCTTGATGCAATTAGAGAACAGCCGTTCTGTGTTGGAAGCAAACAAGGTAGTGACTCGAGTGGCTCCAGATAGATAGTAGGCTGGAGCCGACGCCGTCCCATGAGTAGCAGGGTAGCGTCGGCGGCGGCGTGTCGCCTCAACGGCACTAGGCCTACTTGTAAAACTGTTTCATTGGGGAAATTGATCGAGTCGGTGTAATTGATGATCTTCGTGAAAAAATTGCAGATTCTTATATTATTCATGCATCTACCAGTGGGTGCGCTAGGGGGGCTAGGGGCTAAGCCCCCCGTATCAAAGGCTAAGTCCCCCCTAAAAGAAAGTCCAGCCGGGGCTGGGTTTTTTACACGCTAAACTGACGATTTTATACCGGATGACTTTAAAAAAAATAATAAAAAAAGGTCGTCAGAAATTTTGGCTGATGAAATGAGAAATTTTCATGAGATTTCGACCGGATGACTAAAAAAAATCGTCAGAAATTTTGGCAGATGAAAATGGAAAATTTTCTTCGGAGGCTTCAGCCCCCGAAAACTGAAATCCTGGCGCCACCACTGACATCCATGAATATATGTAAGTCGTGTGCATGACTGTGCATCAAGTTGAGAAGCCTGCTCTGGTTATCCGACTTATGTTTGCGTCAATGCCGGCATTATCGAACGGCTCTTTTATCAAGAAAACTGATCTTGATCTTGTAGGACGATTCTGTTAAACATTCCGACCTTCACCATACTGATCATCATCTCCGGCATCATTGGACTGATCGTCTTGGCTTACTATTCGAGCATCAAATGCGATCCTCTGGCCAACAAAGAAATCGCTAATCCTAACATGGTCAGTCAGTCAGTTATTCCATGCCACTGTCAGTTGCTGTACTCCGTTTGATAACACTCATGCCCAGTTACATTTATCTGCCCAGGAACGCAACAAGAACATTTGCTGAGGTGCTCATATTGATAGCGCCGAAGGCGCGAAACCGCGAGTGCCGAAGGCACGAAATCCACTTCTACTAGGGGTTCTGGGGAGCGTCGTAAGCTACCCCTACGGGGTCTGGGTCTCCGCCCCAGAAACCAGCGCATTTTTTGCTGGTGACATCGACTAGAACACGTTTCAGGTTCTTGTTTGCCAGCTCTTTCTAGATGCACAAAAACGCTTCTTCAACTGCATAAATCCATTTAGAATTGCACATTTTGTCAATAACTGCACGTTTAAAAACACTGTGATGTGCACTCCCCATCATCAAATTTGTTTAAATTTCCACGACGAAAATTCTTATAATTTCATTGCTGAAATACATGGTTCAGCCCTTCAATAAAATAATGCTACCTCCCCATTGTAAATTTTTTTAAAGAAATTTAAATTTTCAAATTGTAATGGTAAGCTTTTAAGCTATTACCTTAATAAAAATTGTTAATTTTTCAAGGATGGTAGACATTGGTAGTCCTACATTGTAGTTTAAGAATTGAGAATGTTACCTCCCAATTATTGCTTATAATTTTTGGGATTTGCACACTGCAGCTGCAATTTTTTAAGATGCCATCTTAAGAACAAAATTACTCATTATTTCAGTGTGCAGAGACGTAGTCTATGGCTTCAATAAAATATTATCCATCCATTTCGTTGCAGTTGCTTCCCTACTTCGTTGTAACAATCTTCGCCGACTCGCCTGGATTCTCGGGACTTTTCTTGGCCACACTTTACGGAGGAGCGTTGAGGTGAAAACTTCCATACATTTAAAAAAACTTGAAATATAACCTGTTAAATTCACATGTATCCTCTATTCTTATTTTCTTAGTTTGCTCCACTTGTCCTTTATCTCACTCTCCTGTGCTTACTTTCTATCATCTTGGTATCTGTGTGTTTTCTGAAACGCTACTCAACGCTCGTGAAGAAGCTGGTCCCTTAGCTTAGCTTTTGAGTAGTGCTGTATAAACGATGCGATTAAGATTAAAACAATAATATTACAGTTAGGGCCTACAATATTGCCTCGCATTTAAAAGGATGTATTATTTTGTTTCATTTTTGTCACGCATCGTAAAGTACCGTGTCGTCGTGTCTGAGTGGTTCAGCCGCAAATTTTTGGGAGGATATTCTAAAATGGAAACTAAGCCATCTGCCTGAAATAAAGAAGGCTTTCATCAACAGACTCTTGGGTAATTATTATTATTATTCCACTCTTTGTTATCTGTGGCATGGTAAGTGTCCTTGCAGACTCGGTACATCTTTGCGTTACACAATAGACTCGTTTTCCCGTCGATGTTTGTTGCTACTTTGGTATGTTCTGTCACTCTGTCGCTGCTCACTATTCATTCTTTAGTCATAAAGTTCTCCGGTCGATCCGTATTCCACACTGTCACTCAAATGTGGAACGATCTTCGAATTGAGAGACTCTGATGTTGTCGGCTGTTTGTGCAAACAGCCGATAACATCATAGTCTCTCTAAAGCCCACTAAAATCCTTCCTTAAATAGGCCTAGAAAAATCAGTTGTCCATGTTCTGTTCTCAGCCATCCTCGTTTCGAGGTTCTGCCGCATCATGAACAATATTCCTCCAGCGTCTCCTGTCTTCCGCCAGTCTGACCATTTCCTCCATTTCCAATCCTGTCCAGTCCTTTATGTTCCCCAACCAGTTTGTTCTCAGTCTTCCTCTTTTCCGATTTCCCGGCATTGTGCCCTGCATGATGTCTTTCTCCAACCATATTCCCTCTCTTCTCATGGTGTGTCCGAAATAAATAAGTTTTCTTTCTTTTGCCGTCCTCAGAAGGCTCCTCTCCACTCCTGCCTCCCCCAGCACCCACTCATTCCCCCGCATTTCCGTCCAAGGTATGTTCATGATTAGCCTAATCTCAGACACTTCATCTTGAAGTCCATCGGTCCATAGAGGGCTACTAATGAAGTAAGCCAAACGTGACAATTGCCCATCTTAGGACAAGGTAGGAAGTTAAGCAGCCGTGGGACCCAGCAACATCTGCTATTGGCAATGTTCAAGACGAAACACATGGAAATTAATTTGCATTTTGGGGATACTCTATTTCTTGACACTCGCACTCGAAGTTCTAAAAGATAAATCGGGGGCAATGGAAGGAATTCTAACATTCACGTGATTGACATAATAATTTCATTGTGGCCTTACGTTCCAGTTGTACTACTTGGAGTATTAGCCACTGGAGTGGCGTTCCTCTCGGCTTCTGTTCCAGGTCCCATCATACAGGTGAGACAGTCATCAATGATTTCTCATGATATTCCATCTTAGAGCTCTGAGGCTATTTGTTCTATCCGATGGAGAAATTGACTTATTTTACAAGAAACCAATGGAAACCAATTCATTCATTAAAGTATGTATAATTATAATAAAAATATGATTGCGATAGGCCTAACACGAATTTACATGGTTGTTTTATATTGTCAGACCATTTGAGACTCTCTCAGAGTGGCATATTTATTATTGTAGGCCTAATTGTTACTGCAACCGTTAGTATTGCTATTGCTATTGTTACTGTTACCGTTGTGTTATTATTATTGTAACTGTCACTGTTAGGCCACTGTTCATTCATTCATTTTGAAAAATAGCATAGCGACCCTTCAAGAAGGCTGCCCAGAGGCGCTCCCCGGCCAGCCACGAATAATTACAAGCCGCATCATCAATGTTTTTATGAAAATAGCAATACAATCAAAGAATGCCTATTGCTGCTGTTCTGCTGATGCCTGCGCATATGTTGTTATGTGTTCTGTTGCACCAGGGTTCATCACCAACTATATAAAAAAAATTGTAGATTTTGGCAACTGCAATTGCTATTGTCATGGCTATTGGCTTCTTTTGCGATGCGGTTTTGTAGGTGATTCTAGGTTTACTTAGTTCGGTCAACGGTCCACTGTTGGCGCTTTTCTTCCTTGGCGCAGTCTCCAAACACGCCAACTGGAAGGTTTGTACCTTTGTCATGATTTAATCATGATGGCGGAGACGATCATGATGGCGATAATTATTTCAATAGCGATAACAATGATGATTGTGGTGACGCATGAGGGAATGATGTCTGTGAGGAATTCGACTTTGAAATTTGGGATCGTAATCTTCTGGACTTCTTTAGTTAGGGCTATTGTTGTATTTGTAGACGACAGTTCGATAGTCGTGCAAACAGCAGTGGCGGCGCCAGGACTTCAGTTTTGGGGGGCTGAAGCGTCCCGCCGGAAATTTTCCATTTTTATCTGCCAAAATTTCTGACGAACTTTTTTAGTCATCCGGTCGAAAATCGTGGAAATATTTAAGTTTTGCATGTAAAAAACCCGGATGGCCTTTTTAGGAGGGCTTAGCCTTTTATATGGGGGCTTAGCCCCCTTGCCCGCACCTAGCAGGCAAACAGTGTTTTTGGAGGCGCATGAAAGACGCTAAACAATGTACCCGGTATTTTATAACAAAAGAAAATGAATCGCATTATTTTGGTGTCCGACCTGCCAACACTAATGACAAAGACTAGATTGAAGAAAAGATAATAGGCCTATTATACTCCTCGTAACATACTTCCTTACCTTGGAAAATCTCTGGTAGGATGACCATCTGAGAATTAGTAAGTATTTATGCAAACTTCGCCCATTCTAGTCTTGAATGTTCAGGCATGCGTGCAATTTCTTTGTTGGGTTAAGTAAAACAAACGAAAATTACCGATCATCATCACAAGTGACCTTCATTTGAAGTTTCGTATGTATAATGTTTGCATCATTTACAGTATAATTAGACTATTATAAATTATGCCACTATAAAGATTATTTAATTAATAAGAAGAGATTGATGTTGTATGGTTCTTGATCGTGACTGCATGCTCTTATTGCATCCATATATAGGTGCATGTAAATGAGAGAAGTGTCATTTTTGTTGTTTGAAGGGAACAATGCTAGGAGGCATTGTGGGTGTAGTAATATTTTTCTGGTTGAGCATTGGCTCTCTTACGGTGGGCAACAAACATCTACCGCCTGTATCGGTAGAAGAATGTCCTCTTGGAAAGCGCAACTCCACCCTGTTTCCTTCCTCTCTGAACGACACCAAATACACGTCCTTCAAGATTATCGATGTAATCAACGCGAATGGCATCTGGAATGGAACAGCAAAGGTTCAAGCAGGATCTGGAATTCCAGAGGTAGGCATATATTGTCCTTGAGAAATCAAAGTATTGGCACATGTGCATTGTATGACATTAGAATATATATCTTGTATTAGATTATTAGATTATTGCGTAAAGACTGACTTACTGCCAGAAAATGACAATTCTAGATGTCACATCGCATACAGGTGCAGGATGCATGAAAACTAAGATTCTTTGTTATCTTAAATATTCTCAATAGAACGGTGTGTTTGCTATTTTCTATATAAAACTCTTGCTGTCGTCTTTCGTTTGAGGTTTAAAATCATGCGGCCTATATACGGCGAAAAATGTAATAAGTTTTGCACTTGTGCCTGAAATAAACCCCGGTAACAGGGTCTCGTTTCTGATCACTGTCTGCTAAAGTTCCTCTCTATCTCACCAATAACTGAGCATCGGTTCTCTTGGTCGTTGACGGATGTTATCCGGTTCTTCTCTGTGAATTCTTCTGCTCAAAAGAACCTCACTAATACCGTCTACACTTGAAGCGAATAGATCAATTTGCACTTACCCTACTGTGCATTCATAGGCGAATAACTCGTCAACCTCTTCGCTGGTTCCAGTGATTAGGTTGTCTGATGCGGATTCCGTCAGTAACAAGCGTTTTTCAATCATCTTACTTGGAATTGTTGTTAGCGCATCTTGAATGAATTTTTCGCTATCTGGCAGCTTATCTCAGAAACACAACTGCTGAAAGTTTAAATGCTGTATTTAATTTGGCATTTATATGTCATCTTAACTACCCGTGTAAACATTGGAAATTTGTAAAATCATAGCCATTAAAATCATGGGTGCCCGCAGAAATTTGTGCAGGGGGCAAAAAAAATTTACGGCAGGGCTTTTCACGGATAAATTTTTTGCTTGCAAGACCTTGAAAAGCAAAGCTGGGAAATTAAGAACAGGGTATTTTCAGAGAGGTTTCTTGATGCAAATTTCTCAATTTCATCATGTATATAATTTTTAATATGAATTGTTTCCTTAGTGGGAAGAAATAATTATGTTAAAAAGTTTATGTTAAAAAGTAGGTTCCTGAACGTGCGCTAGCCTATATAAGTCCAGAAAATGAATGAGCGAGTAATTGAATGGGGGAAAAGATGTAAGTTTCAAGGGGTAAGTGCTATCTAGCTACTTCTATATGGTAGGCTAATCGTAATTTCTAAGCTTCTAAAGCGCCACTCGAAGGTCAATAGCAGGGCACCAGCTTATTCACAAGCGCTGCATCGAGTCAGAATGCGGTGACCGTTTATTTCCCGGAATTTCATTTCCCCGAAATTTATTTCGCCGAAATCATCTGACCGAAAATCAATTCACCGAATCTCACCTCGTCTAATGTTCAATTCACCGAACGTTCATTTAATGGAAATTCATTTAACCGAAAATATAAAGGGATCGACTATGCTAAAATGCTTGGCACGTGCGAACGTGTGTTGTGCAGTACACCTTTAGGCCGTCCTATCGACTGTACATGATACTGTACATCGCACACACACAAGCCTCTGTCTTTTCGATTTCGTTTCGTTCTTATGGCAGTATAGCCGTCCTATCGAGTGTACACTGTACATGATACGGTACATCACACACACACACACACACACACACACACAAGCCTCTGTCTTTTCGATTTCCTTTCGTTCTTATGGCAGTATAGCCGTCGGTTTCTGTCTGACTAGAGATAAAATGTCTAAAATAAAGTTTGTTACTAGTAGTCGGGGTAAAAATAAGGCTATATTTGAGGGATACATTTATCTGAAAGACAAAGAAGTTAAAGGGAAAACGTACTGGTGTTGTGAGTTGCGAGGTTGCACTGCACGAATGCATAGTATGGGAGATGTCATTGTACGACTGCCGACTGAACACACTCTGCATGCTCCATCGGCTAATCGAGTAGCTGCCGCTGTTGTTGTTGGAGCCGTGCGAGTAAAAGCAACCGAATGTGAGAGTTCCACGAAGAATGTTGTGCAACAGGCTGTATCGCAAGTCTCCGTGGCTACAGCACCCGCCCTACCATCGACAGCAGCCTTGTCACAGGTTGTAAGACGGAAGAGACGAGCTGTGATGGCAGCTAACGATGAGGACGACGACAACGCTGATGAAGCACCCAACATAATACCGAGGAAGTTACGGAAAACCTGTTCTGATCAAGAATTTCTACGAATGGCATCGGAAGATATGGTTTTGTTCGCATCCGATGCTGCATTGCAACTTCTGCATAACCAACCGAATTGGTTTGCGGACGGAACTTTCTACGTGTCACCCAATGGCTATTCTCAGCTGTACACGGTTCACGTTTTAATCGCGACTTCAACAACAATTCCCTGCGTATATGCTCTGCTGAAGAGTAAGTCGACCGAAGCGTATGACGGTATGCTGAAATGTATTGAGGATGTGAATCCGGATCGACAATTCCAACCGGAGACAATTACAGTGGACTACGAACAAGCAGCCATAACATCCTTCAAAAAAGTACCCGCAAGTCGAGATTCACGGTTGCTTTTTTCACCTGAGTCAAAACATCTGGCGAAGGATTCAGGAAGCTGGTCTGCAGGTTCGTTATTCTGAGGATCCAGAATTCTCACTAAAAGCACGTTGTCTCGCTGCGATCGCCTTCCTTCCACCTCAAGACGTTGTCGCAGGATTCGAGCGACTAACACACGCTGATGATTACCCAGACGAACTGGATCCAGTGGTCGATTACTTTGAATCAGTTTACATTGGAAACATCGGGCGAGGATCAAGGCGACGTCGACCAACTTTTCCTCATTCACTCTGGTCCCAGTATGAAAGAGTCTTAAACGACCTTCCCCGAACGACCAATTCCTTGGAAGGTTGGCATAACGCCTTAAAAGGACTTCTCCTCAATGTTGCACATCCATCAATGCCAGCATTCGTCACCAAGATCCGACTTGAGGAGTCATCAGCAGCTCATCGGATTGAAAGGATTCTAGCTGGTCATCCATCACAACATAAGCGAAAAAAATACCAAGATGTTGATGACCGAATTAAGTTCATCGTCAGTTCGTACACTCCGGGCAATATCGTTCAATACTTGAGAAGTATCTCACATAATCTATCGTTTTAATTCAGAACTCATTGTAGATGACCTATCTTGTTTTTAGCTTAATGATAATGAACTAAGTCATTTTTAGTACCATCGACTTGTCTAATTTTTCTGTGAAATGACAATTCGGTCACATGAACTTCTATGAAATGAACTTCGCGTAGATGATTGTCGGCGAATTGATTTTCGGTTAGATGAATTCGGCTAAAAGATCTTCGGTGAAATGAACTTCGGTGTAATGATAGGGAACCCAGAATGCTGTTCAAAGGGTAGTCAGAAAGAGGTCCGATTCCGCTGGCCAGAGGGCCAGAGTAGATGTTAATTTAAATCGGGTGTCGTTTTGGAAGGTGGAGGATACGAGGATTAGATGAGTGGGGGGTATCAATACTGTTGAACGAGGGGTGATAACCAGAGCCCCTTATCTAAGTTTTCTACAGCATGACCTCCTTGGATTCTGTGCTGACAGCATGCAAAATGGACAAAATGCAGCTTGGCTTATAGCAAACTTGATAATCATAATGCTGGCGAATAATCATAATATCTACCTGAAGTAATTTCAGTGTGCTACTGAAAGAAATTTCAAATTTTTGCAAAAGTGTAATTTATTGATAATTAATTTGTGTGCAAATGTGAAAGGTTGCATTACAGTGAGAGTTGCAATGTACTGCAATGGAATGCAAATCTAGTAGGCCATAATCATATTATTTGCATAGGCGCCCGCAGGAGGGCTAAAACCCAATCAATGGCCATTATTATATTTTTAGGAAGAGCTTGAAAAATGCAAGGCAGAAAATTAAGAGCACTTTTATTTCTATAGAGATTTCTATACGTAGACTTCTGGCTTTCACCGTGTATCATTCGTATCACAAGTGCTTTAATGCAAAAATAAATTGTTAAATACCCAAAAGTAGTAGCCTAGTTATAAATAAATGCCAATTTTCCATGGGGGGCAAGTGCCCCCTTGCCCCTATGTACGGGCGCCCATGATTAAAATGTTGAAAATTATGCACATAATTATGCAATAGGGTGTCTCTTAGCATAATGGGGGGAAAATTCTTTGGGATTTTTCTTCATCTCACCCTCCCAAGTTGTTAGGTTTATTGAAATAAAATTCTACAAAAAATTTCATTACAATCGGATAAAATTTAGAGGTCGCCCCCGAGCCTCAAAGTTTTGCATGTAAAAGGCCTACTTCGACAATGGGAAATCATGTAGTCTAATGTCGCATAATAATTAATCATCATTTCTAGTGCCAATCAATTTGGCTTGTTTATATAACAGACATGTAGGTATGTGCACTTGATATAGGGACCCTTCAAGATTACTACTCAGAAGCACTCCCGACTACAGCTCGGTCACTGAACCTGATATTCACGCCGAAGCGTATGAGCACTTGTTGGGGACTTGTTCAAGGTCACTCCATACGGGGCGGCCTGAGGTGGATTCGAATCTGCAAACCTCCCCCCTGGCTTCAAGGCAACGAACCACCACTACACCACTGCACCCCACGTGTATACTTTCTATCTGTATATTTATGTTAAACAGGGCTTAAAGTGTGCCTGGACGGTCATGGATGGCGTCCATGCACTTGTTTTAAAATTTGAACGCCGTCCAGCCACTTATTGGCAGGCACAGACTGGAGAGGCAAGGGGCGTCCAGGCACTTCTTTTGGAGAGGTAAGGGGCGTCCAGGCACCTATTTTTCCACACTTTAGGCACTGATGTTAAAGGTAAAGAATAGTACCGGTAGTACACTACTACAGGCAGGATTAATTGCCAGAGACAACTTGAAGGCGGAATTTTTGCTTTTCCGGGCGGTCAACTCTTTTATGGAATTCGTGAATGAAACCACTCCTTTTTCAGCCCTGTCATTGATGTCTGCCAACCCGTTCAATGGGTCCATGTCAAAGGAAATCTGTGGAAGAACATGTATGGAAATAGCCGTTTTCTTATCCAGCACTGTTCCAGGCTCTTAGTACTCAGAAATGCTGCGGATTTCATTGCTGGTCTCTTTGGTGCAAGATGCGGGGCTGGGTCTTCCATGGTGGCTAAGATCAGTTTCTTCATTTCCGGGATCAAGAAGTTGCTCAAAATGGTAGGCTACTATAGATGCAGTCCAAGCTTTTCGCATGTGACATTGGAAATTGCTTCAGTTTGCATTTTGTGGTTCGGTCATGAGTCAAAAGTCTTTCAGAGATGCTTCAACCCTGACTTGAATAGTAACCCAGGTCTTGAGGTGAAAGACAAACTGCAAAGTTGCCATCTTGCACTCCAGCACTTGATATGAGAATTTGAAGATGGCCAATATGCCATGTGGAAGTTGGATCTTCCTTTGCGAGGTCAAAGAGACAGGTCAACAAAGATCATCATACCCTTTGCTGTTCTCTGGGGAGCTGTCAGTTCTGCGAGCTCATACTTTTATTAGAAGCGTTGAGCCTTTCCGATTGTGGGTCCCTGCATCTGGAATGGCCTCCCAGTAGACTTGTGATTGATGGCCGGGTCAATCTCGTCTGATTTTTATAAGTCGCTTAAATCTCACTTTGTCAGCTGTTGCTGGGCTGAGAGCGCCTATGTGTAGGTCGCTTGAAAAGGCGCTATATAAATTATTGGAATGAATAAAAGTGAATAGGTGATATCCTGCTTCACTTTTAGTATAGATTGGAATTAGCCAATTAATAAGGCAATCTAGGACTTCTTTAACAATGCGAACTATGTAGCATAACTTTCAACAATGGGGCTACATGTCTAAAACTTTGACATCAAAGGGCGACCTCTAAACATTATCCCATTTCGATCAAAATTTTTTATAAATTTTTTCTCCATCAGCCTCACAACTTGAAGGGGTGAGAGATTAAAATTTTGAACTTTCATTTTTAAGAGACACCCTATTATGCAAGTTTTGTAAAAGATTATAAAAAATTGAAGGGCGGCAAGTTGATGCCCCTTGTTTTCTCATCCGTATTGCCATGAATGCGGCAATTTTAGGATATTTTTTATTGAATGCTTCGTGTTGTTCCATTCGCAGACGACTCAACTTCGAGGTCTGGAGAACTTCTATGCCATATCATATCTGTGGTTTACACTTTTGGGAACCATCGTCACAGGAACTATCGGAATAATAGCATCCCTCATCATGAGTAAGAACGAGCTTCTCCATTACAATCAAGTTTAGTCCACACTTTAATTTGTCTCATTTCGCCCTAATGAAACCGAGAAGGTGTAGAAAATGGCAATGTTGAGGATAAAGATAAAAGAAAATGAAGATATAGTTACTTGTGGCTTCCTGGCCACTTTACTATTATATCCCTCAATGCAGCCCTGGCGAATCTCGCGTTTCCAAATTTCTAGTGCAATCCAGTCTAAGTCGAGAATTGAATTTGAAGTCACAATAATTTCATAATTCACCTGCGATTCACTTCAGTACTACCAGCACTCTTACCTTGGTCAGTTGTTCAGGATTCAATGGCTTCCATCAACCCACTCCTCACCGTTCCAACTCAAAGGTACCATCCTCCATGCTGTTTGACAGGACCGCCATGGCTCAATCCAGATCATTTGCCTGCATTGGTCCCTCTCTATGGAATCGGCTCCCCTCCATCAGTTCGCTCTGCCATCCTTTCTGGTAGTGTAGCATCGTCTTTCTCTCGTCTAAAAACTTGCCTTTTTCTTGGGGTTGAACGCACTGGGAGCGCTTCTGAAAGGCTCTTGCTGCGAGAAGCGCTTTATAAATGGTCAGATAAGATAAGATAAGGTAAGATAAGATAAGATAAAATAAGGTAAGATAAGATAAGATAAGATAAGGTAAGATAAGATAAGATAAGATAAGGTAAGGTAAGATAAGATAAGATAAGATAAGATAAAGTAAGATAAGATAAGATAAGATAAGATAAGATAAGATAAGATAAGATAAGATAAGATAAGATAAGATAAGATAAGATAAGATAATATAAGGTAAGATAAGATAAGATAAGATAAGGTAAGATAAGATAAGATAAGATAAGATAAGATAAGATAATATAAGATAAGATAAGATAAGATAAGATAAGGTAAGATAAGATAAGATAAGATAAGATAAGGTAAGATAAGATAAGATAAGATAAGATAAGATAAGGTAAGGTAAGATAAGGTAAGATAAGATAAAATAATATAAGGTAAGATAAGATAAGATAAGGTAAGGTAAGATAAGATAAGATAAGATAATATAAGGTAAGATAAGATAAGATAAGATAAGGTAAGATAAGATAAGATAAGGTAAGGTAAGATAAGATAAGGTAAGGTAAGATAAGGTAAGATAAGATAAGATAAGATAATATAAGGTAAGATAAGATAAGATAAGATAAGGTAAGATAAGATAAGATAAGATAAGGTAAGGTAAGATAAGATAAGATAAGATAAGACAATATAAGGTAAGATAAGATAAGATAAGATAAGTACCAGCCTGACTCTTTGTATATTGACTCTCTGCCCTTCCAACCTCTGTTTTTACCAATCGCTGATGAACCCTAACCCTAACGTTTTTCTTATCAAGGTCTATTAATGATAATGTAAAAGAGATGTAGGCCTACTGACAAGCATACAGTATATTGTACAGTTGTCCTATATATGATAATATCCATTAAGACTGCACAGCTTTGCGCCTGCTTTACCTTTGCTCTTAAAACAGGGGACAAAGATCTGGAAGCGAAGGTTGACGATCGTCTTCTGATGAGGGTGAACGTCTGCGGATGGGCGGACGAGAACGAAAACGAAGAACATCCGGACGACAAGAGTTATATATCGCTTGAAGAAATTAAAGTAGGCGCAATATGGATACTATTATCATCATCATAATCATCAGCTTCATCTTCATTTTTTGCTGATTCAAACTCCCAAAACCTGAGGTGTTCACTCTTAATGAATGAATAGGCCTACATAAGGAAGGAGATGTTAGTAGTTGAACGCTGCTAGTTGCATTACTGTGATACATGTGAGGATTAGACTAAAGATAAGAAATATGCCTGCGAATATAAAGGAGTAATATACCAGTCAGTTAAAATGATACATTGTTTCACAGCAACTCTGTTTGATTAAATGCTTGCTATTAATAAGGGAACAGCTAGTCACACTGTACCAAAAACACTCTGATAGAAAATGTTTTCAACGACAATGTAGATCATCTCTAATATACATGTATTTCTCAAAGTTTGTCCTTCCGTTTGTATGTCCGGATGTATTTTGACTCTTCGTCCCAGAAAAGGTTCGGAAATGACAGAGCGTCGGTTTAACAAATTTTTTGCAATTGATTATTACCCAAACTTTAAGGTCAGCGCGACTATTTTCATCTCTTAATTCACTTTGAAACCCGAGTTAGTAGCTTTTTATATGACAGATTTAATCAGCCGTGCTGGCGCATTGCGGCATTGGTAAAGAGTCGAAAGTCCGCATGACTCACTCCGTTTATTCAACAATCCGGTTGACAAACCGAAACCGGTTACAGTGTACAATTATGCAGTTGAAACGATAATACGCAGATCATAGGAATACTAACTATACTAACAGAACAGACAGCATGCAATAATTGCATTAGGCCACAGTCAGCACACACACCCGCGCCTCAGGGACGGGTCATGTTTGGCTTTTTGGGGAAGCGGGGTGGGGGTGGAGGGTTACCGAAAACCCGAAATTTAGCGGTCAACGCTGGTTACCCCAGAGGAGTAGTGTTAAAAACCCTAAATTTCCCGGGCAACGCCGGGTAACACATCTAGTAATATTAATAATAGTAATGGCCCATTTGATATTGATAAAAATTAGGCAAACGTCAGTTTCTTATCTATTCAGTTCCTATCAGTTTTCGTCAATTTTTTGGGTTCTAATGACAAAAGAATTCTGTCAGTATCCTGGTCTTACTTTGTTTCTTTCAGGATCTGATTGGACCAGAAGATGGTTTTCTTAAGGACGTGAAAATAACGTCTTTAAATACAGCTGAAAACCTGTTCCTCAAGAAAGTCAAATGCGATCCAATGAAAGAAACGAGAAACGCCTTACTAAAACAAGATAACCAATGAGTAGTATATTCTAACAATAGCATATTGGTCTACACGTTTAAATTTCAACGCACCACCCCGACGAAATAAAATCATCTAGCAACTGTTCAAAGTACACTGTGGCTAGAAGAGTGTTTTGGTGTTTGCGTTCCTGCATGTGACTTGCGCCCTGTTAAGTTTAAGATTCACTATTTGTATTGAGTCGAGGTAACAGTTACAATTATTATTAAAGTTGCGATTACATTAACAGTTGCAATTACAATTGCCTGTACAATAACAACTTTGGTACTTGTGGGTTTGACGACCCCACAGAAATATCTATAATAGTGGATGTATTTGCACATGTATGAATCCAACATATGTCTGTGTGTTCCATTGTGTCGTTTATTACGCTCTTTAGCTTCCATTTTTCAAGCGTTTTTTTTTATTAATCCAGCTTCTATTTCACCCTTAAGGAACCTTCATCCAGCTTCAATTTTTCAAGTTTTTTGTATTAATCCGGCTTCCACTTCACATATAAAATATCTTAATCCAGCTTCCATTTCAGATATAAAAATACCTTTATCCAGCTTCTATTTCTGATATAGAAATACATTTATCCAGCTTCCATTACTCAAGCGTTTTTCATTAATCCAACTTCCATTTCTCAAGTGCTATTTTCGTCAATCCAGATTCTATTTCAGAATATAACATACCTTCTTCATGCTTCCATTTCTAATGTATTATTTTCATCAATGCAGCTTCTTTGTCATGTATAAACACACCTTTATTCTCATTCTATTTTCTAAACGTGTTCTTCGTTAATCCAGCTTCGATTTCACCTATTATGTCCATCATCCAGCTTCCATTTCTGTCGCGTTCAATTCATGAATCCGGCTTCTATTTCACCTGTATAAGTACCTTCATCCAACTTTCATTTCACCTTTAAAGTAAAGGACGACGTATAATAAGAGTAATATTTCGGTGGGGTCGTCAAAAACACAAGTACCGCAACTTTTGTAAGTATGTAGGGTGTGACCCTAATTTGGGCATGTTCCTAAAATGGGCACCCCCTGCTAGGCCTATCTAAAAATATGGACAACATAGAGTGGTGCCCTCTACAGGAAATATCATCAACTCTATGTTTTGGTGTTATAAAACAAAAAAGTATGAAAATTGTACTTTGAGGTAAGAAGTAAATGTTGTTTTAGCATGCGAATGTTTAAATGTTCGCTATTTTTTTCGGAAGCTGTGGGCGAGTTGCTTTTTGGTGTATTTTCAATCGGTTTTTTGCAAGAGTTCTGCGAAGTAGGCCTATCGCTGTTTCACACCAGGTGAATGAAAATGCGAGAGAAAATGAGTTAAATTTGTCAATAATTTTCCTAGGAAGGTATTACATAGTGCCTAAAATGTGAACACCATTCTGTATTCTTAATTCGAGCAGTGCCCATTTTAATTTTTAGGTAACCTTATATACCCCAAATAAGGTCAAGTTTTGCCACAATAATTGTTAAGTCTGGACCCTATATTCTACGAGTGTATAATTTGAAACTTCTTACATTTGGGAAAATCTGATGATTTTCTAATATTCAATGTATTTTGTGCTTGGAAACTGGAAAATCATCTAGGGCAGGGTTCCCTGATTTGGGCACCTTAAAGATAAAGGACTCGTGTTGCAGTAAATTTGATATTCATACCTCTGGTTTGGTGTTATTTGGTTGAATTAAACATTAGGAAATGAAAATATATTGAACACATGCACTTGTCGAATCACAGTTGCAAAGCGACCTGTTCTTAAGGGCAGTCATATTGCTGTCCCTCACATGTTTGATCTGTCTAGTCCGGAAAGAGGACGGTCAGAGGTCGCCGACGTTGATGCCTCTGATAAACAGTCCAATTTCCTTGAGTCAAGCAGTCCAAGCAGATAGCTTTCGAAGGTTTCCGCCCTTAACCTCTGATTATATATATATATATATTTATGTATCATTACAAGCTTTATTAGACGCGTGTTAAGTTTGGCTGCAGAGATTCATATCCACCAGGTGAGAAGTATCGACAGATCTGACGCTGTGACAAATCATCGGTCCCTTTGACAGATCATGCCGGTGACACGAAACGGAGTATCCCCACTGAAAGCTATCCGGGGGGATAAATTAATCTATCCCCCCGGATGGAATTAACCGGTCTATGCTATCCGGGGGGATAAACCATTATATCCCCTTTTTTGAAAAATGCGCATAATAAACAAATTTATGCTGTAATCAAAATTTAAAGTGACTCTAATTGTTTTAAGTATCCTAAGCAATGCTCAGATAAAGGCAACTCGAATTTATTCAGTGACTCTGAGTGTTCTTAAGTGTTTTAAATGTTTTAAGTGCTCAAAAAACAGGGCAAAACAAATTATCTAGTAGGAATAAACATACCTATTTAGTGTTATTGTTCAAAACAAAGTAGATGAAATTTAATTTGCAAAAAAATACACGCGGAAGCGGTTTTTTCGACTTTTTTAAATTTGGGGGATACAATTAATACGGGGGATACTCTATTTCGTGACACCGGCTGGAAAAGTAATACGATGAATGATAACAGAAGCCCACTGACGACTATAAGCTATGGATACAAGGATACATATAAATATATTTATGTATATAGGCCTACTATTACCTATCCATTTACCACATATAAATATATTTATGTATATACCTATCCATTTACCACATATAAATATATCTATGTATATACTATCCATTTACCATTCCGTATACACACGAATTCGTGGAATAGCCAACAGTACTGTTGCTTGCTAGCAGTTTTATTGAGACTTAAAGCCTGCAGTCATCTTTAGCATAGTACGTTGGGTGATAGTAACACAACTCTGTGCTTTCTCACATCAAATAATGCTGGATGACAAAACTGCGCCAGATGTAAGTAATAAAGCATACGTCCACTTCTCTCTCTCTCTCTCTCTCTCTCTCTCTCTCTCTCTCTCTCTCTCTCTCTCTCTCTCTCTCTCTCTTTGTTTCTCTCTCTTCTTGCCGTCTGGACGTCTGTTCTTCCTGTTGGCTGGCTGGCTGGCTGGCTGTTCTCTCTCTTTCTCTTTCTGCACTATCCTACTTCTTAGACTCTGACCCTCCACACTACAGTACTAGCAGCAGCAGTAGCAGCAACAGCAGCAACAGTGGCAAAAATTCCAGTGGAGTAGCAACAGTAGCAGTAGCAATAATTTTAGTACCACGACGTTTCCTACTAGCATTACAACCATACTGCTTCAGCTACTCTTACTACTACTGTACTACCTCTTCTACTACTACTACTACTACTACTACTGCTACTACTACTACTACTACTACTACTACTACTACTACTACTACTACTACTACTACTACTACTACCACTACTACTAATACTAATACTGCTGATACTACTATCATTACAACTACTACTTTTACTACTTCTACTACTACCACTACTACTAATACTAATACTGCTGATACTACTATCATTACAACTACTACTTTTACTACTTCTACTACTACTACTACTACTACTACTACTACTACTACTACTATACTACTACTGCTGCTGCAGTCTCTACTACAATTACCACTACTAGCCTACTTCTACTATGTACTGAAACGATACTCATTTCAGGTAAATCTTACAGTATTCGGTTCAATGGAATCGCATTTGAGATGGCCGGACTATCTTATCCTTGTCGGATTCCTGGTCATCTCCCTGGCCATCGGAATCTACCATTCGCTGACAGGAGGTCGACAGAAGACCCTAGCTGAATTCATCATGGCTAATAGAAGGCTCAAAGTTATTCCGACGGCCATTTCGTTGCTCGTCTCAATCGTTACTTCTTCCTTGCTGCTCGGATTGACGGCGGAGATGTACGGCTATGGAATCCAGTACTCCACCTTCTGCGTCATCGCCGCTCCAATGGCTTTTCTCATTATCGAACGCTTCATCGTTCCATGGCTCTATCCGCTGAAGTTGGTCAGCGTCTTTGATGTAAGTCAGCGCTCCACTTTCTTTCGTAACCGCCATGTAACGTTTTTCATCGTTTTTGGCCTTAGCGTTTTATAATAATACTAGATGTGTTACCCGGCGTTGCACGGGAAATTTAGGGTTTCCAACACTACTCCTCTGGGGTACCCAGCGTTGACCGCTAAATTTCGGGTTTTCGGTAACCCTCCACCTCCACCCCGCTTCCCCAAAAAGCCAAATATGACCCTCCCTGAGCGGCGGGTGTGTGCTGACTGTGGCCTAATACAATTATTGCAGGTTGTCTGTTCTGTTAGTATAGGCTAGTTAATATTTTTGTGATCTGCGTTCTTGTGAATATTGTTGTTTCACCTGCATAATTGTTAACTGTAACCGGTTTCGGATTGTTGATAAACGGAAATTATTATTGGGCGTGAATGACGTCATGCGGGCTTTTGCCCCTTTACTAAATACGGCAAGATGGCTGCTGTAAGGATTTAAACGCTAATGACTCTGGTTTTAAATTGAATTAAAATCTGAAAATATTTGCGTTGACCTTATAATTTGGGTAAGAATCAATAGCAATAATTTTGTAAAACCGACGCTCTCTCATTCCCGATCCTATTCTGGAAGAAAGAGTCAAAATGCAAAAATGGACAAACTTTCAGACTTATATTATAGATTGTGATATTTTCGTATTGCATTATAATGCTGCGATCAGCCCTTTTTAAGTCGAATAGCATATGTGCCATGTCTGACCTATTATAGGGATTTTGTATGCGCTTTCCTGTAACGACTTTGAAAGCTTTTATTCTCCACCGATGTTACTACAGCGTCCTTGAATGACTATCTTTCTATATACGTGCTATTTAAACGAATGTTTGAACTAACTTCCCGAAATTATTGTGCACTTGCAATAGTAGGTCTACTTCCCATTGTAATAGAACAAATTGTTGCGGCGTTGCTGCAGTGTGTAGGTTCAATTTCGTCACTTTAGCGTCTTTTAAACCGTTCTTTTGCATATTATTAACGGCGCCATCGCAAAACGACGCAGGACAAAAACGGCGCAGACATAACGGCGCGAGTCAAAGTACTACGACAAAACGGCTGCATTGGTGTGAAAGCTCTTGCTTAAATGGAAGCTGGATTGATGAAAATAGTCTCTCTTAAATGGAAGTTGGGTTGATGAAAATAGTATTGCTTAAATGGAAGCTGGATTGATGAAAATGTTCTTGATATTTTGTATTTAAATGGAAGTTGGATTGATAGTAGCCTATATGTATATTGGTATATATTTTTGATGCTTCTACTATTAAACTACTAACAGCTATTGTTTTTTAGTTCAGTTTTGCGCCGTTTTGTCCTGCGCCGTTTTGTCGACGCACCATAATGAAAAGAAAGAAAAATTTCGTATCGTAATTATTGCTTTTGCGAGTTTTGGTAAGAGATCCAGTCTAGAGTGTGTTCGTAAACTGATCTAACTGTTCCTTGCATCGATTACACACAATGCCAATGTATCCTCGGTTTGTGTTTTAGTACTTGGAAAAGCGATTCACGTCAAAGAGCGTCAGGATATTTGGAGCCTCGATGGGAATCTTTTCGGGGGTAAATGCAGTGTCGTAGCTAGCTTTTCATGGGTCCGTGTGCAGAGCTCCTACATAGGCCCACAATGGATTTTTAAGACAGGGATCCTTGCGTTATTGCAATCGAGATAATCAAAACTAGCCAATGACATCTGCTATTAACAAACGCAATGCAACTCACTCACAGTGAGTGGCGGCGCCAGGATTTTCGTTTTGGGGGAGGCTGGATTTTCAGAAAAAAATTCCGTTTCCAGTCGCCAAAATTTTTTATGACCTTTTTTTTGTCATTTCATCCAAATCTTCGATAATGGTCCTTTTTCGTAATCCGCCAAACTCTCTGCCAAACCTTGTGCGTACCATTACATTTATTTTTCGGGGGGCTAAAGGGGGTAAATCGTGCAGATATTTTATTTTCACTTGGGAAAAAAAATGGATGGCACATTTTAGGTGGGGCTTAGCCCCCCTAGCCCCCCCTAGCGCCGCTACTGTTCACAGTATAACCAGGGGTGAAGCAAAGAATGAAAGAGATAAATTAAAGTGTTATAGGCCTACATGGGACGCGGCGGTAAGCCGGTGAATTCTGTACCTTGTGACCGAGGGGTTGCAGGCCCGAAGTTCTAGACCTAACTCAAGCCACTGCGTAGCAACCCTGAACAAGTTGCTCGCCCATAATTTTCTGTGAGGAAGGCAAGACTGGCTTAAAGTGTTTAAGTGTTTGTACATTCTCGAAACGCAACATTGATACTAAGAACTCTTGCAATGTTTGTTTTCGATGGCTGAAACCAGGATTTTGATTTTGAGATTTTTGATTATTAAACTAAACACTTATTTGCTCTTTTATACTCACGACTCATATAAATGTTCATATACATACATACATGACATTTGGTCCGGGACATTTCGTCAGGCGACATTTTGTCATGACGACATTTCTCCCATGCCATCTAGACCAAGACATTTTGTCCCATGACATTTTGTCATGGAACTAGAAACCAGAAGGTGGGACTCCGCGTTATTATTGCAAGTTTAAATGTGCGAAGGAGCCGCAAATGATAAAGTTGAATGCGATGATTCAGAACCTGTTTTGTTCGTAGGTCTTGTACATGGGAGTGGCATTGTATGCACCATCAGCAGCTCTGGAGTCTGGTAATTATTATAACCAATGCCATATTCTCTAGCGCTATCCCATCTATTCTCATTATTATGGTCACCGTCATCGCCTCCTCTAGGCCAGTCTAGAGCTAGGCCAGTCCTCTAGACTGGCCTAGTTAGCTACACCGGTAAGCGAGAGCGGTATTCGTCTGTTGGTTGCAACGGACAGCGGTTCAAGCCCCGGGCTGGGAGTTGACATTCAGAGATTTAGATAATTATCTCGGGCTAGCACGCGTGGGACGCAGGGATGTAAGCTGCTGCGGAGCGACCTTGGGCAAGTTGCTTACCCATTATTGTCTGTGGGGAAGGTAACGGGAAACCACCTCACTCATCTCATCCCCAGGGGCGTAAAGCCAATGAACCTGCCTTCGGGCAGAGAACCATCATCATCATCACCATCATCGTCATCATCATCATCATCATCATCATCATCATCGCTTCCACGGAACGATATGTACCGTCACGATAATTAATGTTAGGCTACTGTCATCAGCTTCATTACCTTCATCGTGGATTCGTGCTAAACGTCAAAATCAGTCTTGTTCGTAAAATCCGCCACCAAATGATATAAAAGACAATAAATTATTATTATAATAATTATAATCAATGTGTATTCTTTACCTATAGTCGTTGGTTTGCCAATTGCCGTTTCGATTCCAGTCATGGCCGTTGTATCGGTGATATATACAGCTCTCGTAAGTACAACCGCGACACTATGAACTACTATAATAAGTTAGACCAGCATACGGTGAATTATAATTGATATTAGGGTATTGAACAAGCCGGGAGCGCTTCTGAGTAGTTCACGTGAAGAAGCGCTATATGAATTCTGGAATGAACTCACGACGAACTGCTATCGGTTGTTATTGATGTCCGAATGATGTTTTGTAATCGTAGGGTGGAATGCGAGCTGTGATATGGACGGACGTCTTTCAGTTCTTCATCATGTTTGGTGGAATGGTTGTCATTCTCGTCAAGGTATGTTATAAAACGATGGCATGACGATTGCGATTGGGTTGATCACTATTGTTGTGATGACACAGTGGTTATTCAGGCGTTTCAATAATGAACTACTATTGGAAAATAATGCTTTTATAGGTGACCTTATAAGTTGCGCCATAAAATACGAGTAGGCCTACGTGGAATGCGAAGCCCAGCGACCTGAAATGATATTATAAGTGGAATGTGAAGTCCAAGTGAAATGGTTTTCTTGTTACCTTCGAAGGGTTTGATCGTCGTTGGTGGAATATCGAACGTCTTCCGATTGGCTGGGGAAGAAGGTCGACTCGTCTGGGCTAAGTAACCAAAATCACCAAAAATCAATCCCATTATCACTATCAACGTCGTCATCATCATAATAATCATTGTCATCATCATCATCGTCGTCGTCGTCGTCGTTGTCGTCATCATCATCATCATCATCAACAACAACAACAACGTCGATGTCACAATCACTGATGTCATCGTTGTTATCATCACTACTATCATGGCACATCACTATCATCACAATAAGCATCGTCAGCGTCAATATCATCGTCATTATCATCGTCATCATCATCGTCACCTTCATCATCACCATCTTCACTATTACCATCGTCGTCGTCCTCATCATTCTTTTCAGCAATGTTGCCGCTGTCGTCACCATATCCTACTCTTCAGACCTGGTCTTGCGCGCCGTCTTCAATTAGCAAGTGGCACATGCACTCTCTTAAGCGCAGGGCCGCTTGTGCGCACCCGGTGTAAAGGTTTCAAATTAATAATATTCGTTTATTCAAATTCAATCTGACACACCGCAGAACGATTACATGTACAGGTTATACGAAATACGGCCAGCTTCGCACGACACGCAGGTTGGCTACAACAGGTTCGGTAACTTAACACTAATGGATTAAGTGCTGGAACGCTCCTAATCGGCCAAGCCAGGAGAGGGAGGGGCGATCTTATTTTCAACAGACCCGAGGCAAACAACACAACAGAAAGCGCCACTGGCAGCTAACAGAAAATTCAAATAAATTTTTGCCCTGAGCGAGGCTTGAACCCGGGTCGCGATAATGGCTCTCAGTTTATCGGCCAACGCTCTCTCCACTAAGCAACGGACCCCACCCCCCCAAATTACCCCTCCTAAACATTACCCCCCCCCCCGTTAGCTTGAAACCGGTTTCAGATTACCCCCCCCCCGGACACTAGATTTGCGTCAATCATCGCATTTATTGCACTAAAAAATCAGAAAAATCATCCCGCTTCTTGTTTTGGTCTGAAGATTTTCATCCCTCATCCCACTTCGTGGTATGTTATCAATTTTTTTATCGAAAAAAAATAATAGCCTCGAAGCCATTTCTCCATTGTAACTTCAGCGGCGATTAGTATTTTAGTTACAGATGAAAATATTGATAACAAACCACGAAGTGGGATGACGGATGAAAATCTTCAGTCCAAAACAAGAAGCGGGATGATTTTTCTGATATTTTTAGTGCAATAAGTGCGATGATTGATGCAATTTACAGTTTGCAGGAGGGCAATGTTTAGGAGGGGGTAATTTGAAACCTTTACACCGGGTGCTGTGATAACATTGCGGGACCTCTTCTGTCAGCCACCGCTCCACCAAACAGAGCCTACACAGCAAGTCTATCCTACGGGGGCGTCAGGATTCGATCTCGATGCCTCTTGTTCTCCACGCCCCCGCCCCCCGTTGATCTTCGTTGTTCTCCATGTGCACAACTGCACATTTCGAAGGACTCCAGTCTGCTTAATTATTAAGACATCTTTTTGCTGCTCACAGTCAATGATTCCATGTCGCACCGTTCACCCTCCATATCATCATGTCTTATCATCCGGTTTTCCCCGATTCCTGTTGATTGTTTCTTCTCAGTTCGCCATTATTCTTGTATTTTAAATCGATAGGCTAAGTTCCTCTTCCAATTTTTAGGTCTAATAAAATAAAAAATGACCGATTTTCTTCGCAGACGCCAATAATGTGGATCTATTATATTGTATATCAGCATTTATAAAGCGCCTGTTAAAAACTGGCTATTCAGAGGCGCTCTCAGCGTGACAGCCCCGAGGAAATAAAGAAAGACTTCAAGCAGCGAAGGGCTGAAGATAATATGCCACCCACAATAATATCTTACTACGGATAGTGGGATGGGGGGATTATTCCACATAGAAGGGACTACAATGGCATAGATGATAAACTATAGGTTTAAGAAATTAAGAGTTAACCAATAACGTTTCTTCTAACTTGATTTCTGACATTTCAAGCGGCAATTGAGAATGATTAACCTGCATGCGTAGCCTATTTTATGACATCACTTTTGAAAGGTCATAGGCTACTTCCCCCCAAAAAACCCATAACATTTCAATCAATTCATAAACTTTTATAGTTCGAGTTAATTAAAACTCTGATGTGTGGAAGATCTTCGCAAAATTTTGTCGACGATGAATTCGTGTCTATTAATGTTAATGTTGCAGCATTCTCGCTGAGAAAATTTCATCGTTTCAGAAAACGCGGACCCTTAAAACTGCGGGGCCGGGTGCTGCAGCCTGCAGCACCCTTAGCATCTACTTTAATGCAGGTCTGCTTAAGTGTGGCTGGACTGGGAGCGCCTCTGAGTGAGCTTCTTGAAAGGCGCTATGCAAATTCTTGAAATTAATTAATGAATGACTAAGACGTTGTGCTGTGTAGTGTCAGTTTCGACCCACGAGAGCGTCACACTGTCTGGAGTATTGTCATCGGAATGATCCTCATATGGATACATATGTTCGGTCTTTCACAGGCGTCCGTTCAGAGGTTCTCGGCCGTCGATAAGTTGTACAAAGCAAGAGCGTAAGTGCCGAACACCTTTCACCGTCAGTCAGCGTCAGTATTTAGCGTCATCTATATTTGCCATTAGGAGACGTCTTTCTTCAGACTGCAGCTCATCGGAGCAAACAGTCACATAAGGGATTGCCTATAATAGGCTGTTATAATGATGCTGTGCGATCAGTGGTGTACAGTAGGCTTCGGACGGCAGGTGTCATGAAATAGAGTATCCCCCGTATTAATTGTATCCCCTCAAATGAAGAACAGTCGAAAAAGCCACTTTCGCGTGTATTTATTTTAACAGATTAATTTTCTTCTGCTTTGTTTCGAACAATGACACTGACAGGTACGTTCATTCCTACTAGATAATTTGTTTTGCTTTGGGTTTTATGGCACTTAGAACATTTAAAACACTCAAGAACAGTCAAAGCCAATTTCGAGTTGCCTTTCTCTGAACTTTGCTTAGGTCACTTAAAACAATAATATTAGAGTCACTTTAAATTTTGATAAGAGCATAACATTTTCAATTATACGCATTTTTCAAAAAAGGGGATAGAATGGTTCCCCCCGGATAGTCTAGACCGGTTAATTCCATCCGGGGGGATAGATTAATTCATCCCCCGGATAGCTTTCGGGGTATAGAATATCAAGTGACACAGGCTCACCCGTAACTCAGAAGACAGGATGCAGGATGTTGGAAGGATACCTGGGGGCGGGCGAGGTTCACTTTCATACGTTGTCACGACCAGGACATTTCGACTTCAAATCGGTTAACGACGTCACGGGTCCATCTACCAAATAAAGGAGAGTGCGTTCGACAAGAATAGAAATGGCAGCGACATTCATTTTGTACAGGAGCAAAACCCCATAATTATGGCAAACTAGATCGACACGAGTTTTTTTATTCTCGAGGAAAGGCCTACGATTATTATCTATAATAATTTTATGAGAGAGAGAGAGAGTACTTAAATATTACTTACGCACATTATATCACAATATGCATAAATAATAGTTAAGTATAATATATATATATACACTAGATGTGTAACCCGGCGTTGCCCGGGAAATTTAGGGTTTTAAACACCACTCCCCTATGGTACCCAACGTTGACCGCTAAATTTCGAGTTTTCGCCAACCCTCTATCCCACCCCGCTTCCCCAAAAAGCCAAACGTAACATGCCCCGCTAGGGAAATTATTACTGGGCTTGTATGACGTCATTCGGGCTGTAGACTCTTTTACTGAAGCTCGATACTGTTTACCAACGCGTGAGCGATGAAATCTGTTTTAAAACGCTTCTGTCTTAAAACGCTAATAACTCGAGTTCTAAAGTGAAATTTCGGGTTTTAAACACTTCCCCACTCTGGTACCCATCGTTGACTGCTAAATTTCGGGTTTTCGCCAACCCTCCACCCCACCTCGCTTCTCCAAAAAGCCAAACGTAACCCGTCCCTGCGGGGCGCTACGGATAATTATTATTACTGGGCGGGTATGACGTCATGCGGTGTAGACTCTTGAGTTACGCGCTTGTGTGATCAATTACTGATAAAATCTGTCTTAAAACGCTAATAATTTTTGTTTTGAACTGAATTAAAACCTGAAAATAGTCAATCTGACCTTATAATTTGGGTAAGAATCGATTTCAAAGTTTTTTTTAAAACCGACGCTGTTTCATTTCCGAGCCTATTCTGCAGGGGAGAGTCAATTCTGTCAAAAGCGTACAAATAAACAAACATATGGAATTTCTGCCTTATAATATACATATATTCGTTTTATTGACAGAATAACCGGTCGACATAACACGACAGTTAACAAGCACAAAGAGAGCAGCGAATAAAGCCTAACAGGCGTTTTTATACAGCATCCGTGTTATGAACTTTTTAGTATTTTTAATGGTTAGTTCAAATGGATGCGGCCAAGTAGGCTACGTGTCTTTCTTGTGTGCGTTTGTGAATTCGTACTTCACAATACAAATAAACAAGCTGCACAATTTGTTGTCGTCGTCAACATTGAACGTTTTTCTTTCGTGAAAACTGCTCTTTTTCATGTCTTGTAGAACGATTCTGTTAAACATTCCTGCCATAATCACAGCGACTGTCATGGCCGGCATCATTGGACTGATCGTCTTGGCTTACTACTCGAGCATCAAATGCGATCCTCTGGCCAACAAAGAAATCGCAAATCCTAACATGGTCGGTTAATATTATTATATCATGTCGGTGCCAGTTGCCGTATTGAGGCTGAGAACGGAAAATTGTGAAAGGAGAAGGAAAAATCATTGTTAGAGACCCCTTTGTCTTTTAGTGATAGTTATCTGCTCCACAGTTGAGACTATTGGTTAGTCGCTGACCTTGCATCTCGACGAGTTCGAGGGAGTCAATGTGCATTGTGCAGTGAGCAAGTACTTCACGCGAAACGTCTGGAAAATGACCCTTAGGGTGTGTCTAAAAATTAAAATATCGATGCTGATATCGACCAATATGTTTTTGTGTTCCACTTTCAGAAATATAGTTATCTGCTAAATTAGATGAAAATGGGTGTGAGCTAATTTTGTATAACGTATAGTTTGTATAACGTATAGTGATCAGCTAATTGTTGAGCGTACGGATAGGCCAGCTCAAGGTCAGCTAATTGTTGAGTGTACAGACAGACAGGCCAGCTGACTGAGTGGCGGGAAAGTGCCGCGGCGCGTCGTCGCCGGAGAGAGAGAGAGAGAGAGACAGACAGACAGCGAGAAGGACAGAGAGAGGCAGAGAGAAGGACAGTGCGACCGAAGAGAGAGTGTACGCTGAGAGTCAGATAAGTTGTAGAAGAAGTGCTAGTGTGTGAAGAAGACGTTAGAGTAGTAATATAATAAGATGGCGTTTCTGTCGTGCAATTGAATTGTTTGTCGTCGTTGATGCATTGTTGTGTTGTTTGTGAATATTGGAGAACGAAGAAGAAAATACATGAAACTGATCTTTGTTGTAAGTGAACAAGTTTAACAACTTTAGACACTTATAACCTAGCCATAGCTACCGCAGTACAGTGAATAGGTTAGGCCTAGGTTGCGCTACAGAACAAAGAAGAGACTGGAAAATCGTGGGTGATTGTGGAAGATCACATTTGGTGACAGCGGTGGGATTGTCAATCCAAGTTGCGAACGGTGGGATATTGTATCCAAGTTACGGACGGTGGATTATCAATCCAAGTTACGGACGGTGGGATAGTCAATCCAAGTTACGGACGGTGGGATATTGTCAATCCAAGTTACGGACGGAGGGATATTTACGAACGGTGGATTTTTAGTCCAAGCTACGGACAGTGGATTTCAAATCATTACGAGAAGCCGACCTCACGGGAGAAGGAGAATGAGCATTTGATCAACCGGAGAAGCATTCCGAGCATCCGAACAACTGGTGAGAAGATACAACGGGCATACGAACGACATTACGACAACGCAACGCCAGAGAGAGGTATACAAAACTCGCTCCTTGAATAAACAAGCAATAAGAATTAAAGTCAACCAATCACAGCAATCATAGCCACTCCCTCGATTTCTTCACGGAAATCATTTAAAGTAAAGAAGTAAGATGAAGAAACTTACAGAACAAAAGCAAGCAAGTATAAAAAAGATGTCTTCTGATCGAATAATAAAATTTATTAATTGAAGCCGGTTTAGATGTTGAAGAAGTTGAAGAGATGTCTAGAGAAAATTTGATGAGAACTCTAGCAGAGGTTTGGCTTAAAAAGGAAGCTGAAGAGAAAGGTGCGGTCGGTGGTGTGGAGGAGAAACCGATGTCTATGGAGGCGTTGATGCAATTTATGATGATGAGGGAGGAGCAACGGAGACAAGAAGAGAAAGAACGCAGACAAGAAGAGAAAGAACGGAGACAGGAGAAAGAGGAGCAACAGTGACAAGAAGAGAAAGAACGAAGACAAGAAGAGAAAGAGAAGGAGGAGAAAAGGGGACAAGAAGAGAAAGAACGAGCAGAGCAAGCAGAAAAGACTAGACAGGAGAAAGAGGAACAAAGGAGGCAAGAAGAGAAAGAACGCAGACAAGAAGAGAAAGTAAGAGCAGAACAAGCAGAAAGGATGAGGCAAGAAGAGATAGAGATGCAGAAGCAGCAGTTCCAGCTTCAGTTAGAACAACTGAAAAAAGATCGTGACGAAGCAGAACGAAGAAGGATGGAATTAATGATAGAATATGAGAGGGCAAGGAAAAGTGATGAAGAAATACGGAAACAACAGATCGAGGAGCAAAAGGCTCGCGAGGAAGACAAAGAAGTTATGCGTTTGGCCGAATTGGAAAGAGCCGAAGAAATTCGACAGGAAGAATTGAAAATGGAGAAAGAAAATTTGGAAAAGGCGGAACGAGAAAGGGAAGAACAAGTACAATTAGAACAAAAGAAACTCGCTCTTAAGGAAGCTCAGCTCCGAGAAATGGCTATAGAAAAGGAGGAACGCAGAAAGCAGTTAGAATTGTTGCAGCAGAAGATAGAACAAGAAGAACTGCGTAGGGAAGAAGATCAAAATAGACTGAGGGAACGAAATGAAGACGAAAGAAGAAGCCGTGAGGAGTTAGAACGAAATAGGATCCGAGAAAGTGAGACAATGGTGTCCAAGATTAAGAAGATAGGTGATGCAATGAAACACGTGTTACCTAAGATGCCATATGATATGATGGAGGTGCCATTATATTTTGAGACAGTTGAGAATGCATTCAACAGTTTTACGGTGGAAAAGCAGTTTTGGGTCAAATTGCTGTTGCCACTAATGACACCAAGAGCGAGAACGGTGTTAAACCGATTGTCTTTTGATGATCTAGACAATTACGACATAGTAAAGGAACATTTACTGAAAGAATTCAAATTGACAGCGAGAGAATATCGATCACGATTTGTAGATGCGAAGAAAACGGCAGAAGAGACATACACTATGTTTACAGCAAGATTGAAGAATCTGTTGAATTATTATGTCAGAAGTAGGCGAGTGGACAAAAGCTATGAGAAGTTATTTGATCTGTTGGTGGCGGATAAGTTGAAAGAATGTCTACCACCGGGTCCACTACAGTTTGTACTAGCAAAGAAGGGTACTGAATGCTTGGAAGCTAGTAATGTTGCAGATCTCGCAGACATACATGTGAACAATCGAATTGGTCTAATGTTTCAAGACAAACCGAAATATGAAGCATGGGGTAATAGTTCAAAGCAAACCAGGTGGAATAGTAGTAACAGAGAAACGGGAAACCAAGCCAGAAGTCATGAAGTAAGGAAAGACAGTGTTCCTGGAAGACAGTTTGGTCAAGATAGAAGAGAAGCAACGGGTGACAGACAAATATACAGTCGAATTCCAGTGATGAGACGCCAAAGAGAAAGCAATGCAACATACACTCCGTACAATTACAGACGGGAGAGCACTGAACAGAGAGGTATTGTGAGGAATCGTTGCCATAATTGTCAGTCAGACCGACATTTGATAAAGGATTGTCAAGCACCACCAAGAATGACAAATCTGAGAAATAGATTTACTCGAAGTGCAGAAAATCTCAGAGTAAATCAGATCCAAGTAATGAATGCACCTAATCAGCTGGAAGGACAAGACAACCGCGAAACGGAAGTGAAGTCAATAATGAAGTGTACGCCTCAGTTTACTATACAGAGAGAAGTAGTAAAATCTGCTCCCATTACGGATACTTGTCGAGAAACAGAAAGTAAAGATCAGTGTCAACGTACGAAGAAGTCCTTACTACGGCATGTAGATGTAGAGATACGTGGAAATGATGACAGTTGTCATCCCGTGCAAGTCAAAGCGCTGATTGACTCTGGTACTGAGATTCCAGTAATCAATGAGGAATTATTGAAAGGAGCGACAGTAGAAGAAATTGGCAGAGTACATTTGCAATGTGTGGCTGGAGAACCCATTCCAGCTAAGTTGGTGAAAATAGAAGTGCGGATGAGTGGTCATAACGTACACGAAGGAGGAGATTTGAAGGACAAGGGAGTAAATATCGCGCCATATTAATTTTAACCTTGGTATGTGCCAGCATTCCAGCAGTCTTGTGCAAAGATAACAAAGAAAAGTTCTTGCTGCATCCAGAAATAATTGCAGAACTGAAAGAGGTTCCACCAGTGAGTGTATTGCAAGGAGAATTGCAAGCGAATGTGAATACGAGAGCACAGAGTCGGAGAAGAGAAGTGGAAGAAGGAGAAGAGGAACAGCTAAATGAAAGTTTGCTAGACGATGACACAGAAAGCGATGATGAACAAAGCGTTCAAGAAGAAGAAGAAGGAGTAACATCCGGGAACAATGAAATTGAAGAAGAGATGGTTGCACGTGAACGTGATGATTATGATGATTCTGGAAGTGATAGTGAAATGGACACGAGTATGAGAGATTTGTTTGCCGAGAATACGAGTGATGAAAGACAATTGGCAGACGCAAAGAAATTTGAAGAGCAGCAGAGAAATGACGAGTCACTGAAGTCGTGGTGGAAGATAGCTGAAGACAAAGGATCTGAGTTTAGTGTGATGAATGGGTTGATGTATAAGAAGCATCAAATGTTGGACCAGTTGGTGTATCAGTTGGTATTGCCGAAGGAAAGAAGAATTCAGGTGATGGAATTGGCGCACGAGTCAGTATTTGGCGGACACTTGGGAGAAGAGAAGACAAGAGAACGTATCAAATTGTCCTTTGTGTGGCCAAGGATGCGTAGAGATGTGGTGAAATTCTGCAAGTCTTGTGAGAAGTGTCAGTTGAAAGCACGAAGTTTGGTGATGGATCGAGTACCGATTACGCCAATACCAAGGGAGGATGTGCCGTTCAGAAGAATGACAATGGACGTCGTAGGACCAATCGAACCGACGTCAGCAGCAGGGCATAAGTATTGCTTGTGCATCGTAGACTCATGTACAAGATGGCCGACAATCTTTTTGATGAAGTCATTGACTGCTAAGGCTGTATGCGAAGCTCTGATGAAGTTGTTCATGGATGTGGGAGTTCCGTCAGTGATAACGAGTGATAGAGGAACGAATTTTACAGCCAGTCTAACGAGAGAATTTCTGAAATTGATGGGGTGTTGTCCTCGATTCGATTCGCCAGGACATCCAGAAGCGGCCGGATTAGTGGAGAGATGGAATCAAACGTTCAAGAAGATGGTTCATCATGTCATTGTGGAAAATCTGAGACAGTGGCATAAAATCATTCCATTTACAGTCTGGGCATTGAGAGAAGTGCCTAATGCAACTACAGGAGTGGCACCGTATCTGCTGGTCTATGGAAAGTTGCCGAGAGGGCCACTAACCATTCTTAAAGAAAGCTGGACCAAAGAGAACAATTTACCACCGAACATTGGAGTTCAACCGGCAAAGTATTTGAAGAATTTAAGAGCAGACATGGAAAAGGCCTTGACATTCGCCGAGCGCTGTGCTGAAGAAAAGCAAAAACAATACGCCAGTCAATATAACAAAAGAGCAAAAGATAAAGAATTCGAACCAGGAGAAAACGTCATCGTGCTGTATCCAACGTCAACCAATAAATTAATCTCACGATGGCATGGTCCATGCACTGTCTTGCAAAGAAGATCCAAATATTCGTATCTCGTGGACATGAATGAAAACGGTCGACGGATTATTCATGCCAACAAGATGAGGAAGTTCATTACGAGAACATTGTCTTGTGGTCTGATCGTGGAAGAGGATGACGAATTTGGATCAGTGGTAGAAATACCGCTGAAGGAATACTATTCAGAGACAAAACAGAAATCACTCCAATTGGATTATGAACAAATTGGACATCTTACGAGCGAACAGCAGAAACAATTACTTGATGTACTGAATCGTTATGCAGACAGATTTTCGGACAAACCGGGACTATGTACATTAGTAGAAAATGAAGTGGTGTTGAAACCAGACTTTCGAGAAAAAGAATTCATGGCATATCGAATACCACTAATATACCGGGCAGAAGTGGAAAGACAAATACAAGAGATGCTGAAAGAAAACATCATTCAACCATCGTCAAGCAGAATGGCAAGTCCACTTGTCATTGTCAAAAAGAAGGATGGATCCTTGAGATTGGCTTGTGACTAGAGATACATTAACTCTTTTACTGAGAACTGCAGATATCCTATGCCAATCGTCAATGATGTCTTGAGCAAAGTCGGAAAGTCCAAGTTTATTTCCGTTATGGACTGTCGCAGTGCATATTGGACTTGTCCTGTGAAAAAGAGTGATCAATGGAAGACTGCGTTTGTTACACATAATGGACTGTACGAATTTACGCGTGTTCCTTTCGGAATGATTAACTCTGGACGGACTTTTGTAAAAACGATAAATATGATTTTGCAACCGATACATGATTTTACTGAACCTTATGTTGATGACATTGCAGTGCATTCTAATGATTGGGACATTCATTTAAGGCATTTGGAATTATTTTTGAAACAAATTAGACTGCATAATGTAACGTTGAACTTGAAGAAATGTGTGTTTGGTAAGAGTGAGGTGAAGTTCATCGGTCACCTTATAGGATCAGGGAAGAAGATGATGAATCCAGATAGGATTGACAGTTTGATTAATTTGAAGAAACCTGAAACCAGGAAGGAAGTGAAACAGGTCTTAGGATTTTTTGGGTTTTACAGACAGTTTATTTGTAATTTTGCTGAAATTGCTAAACCATTGACAGACTTAACCAGCAAGAAAGTACCTGAGAACATTGTTTGGACTGATGCACATCAGAAATCCTTTGATTCACTTAAACAGATTGTCTTGTCAAATGTGGTTTTATATATGTTTGAGGTTGGTAAACCTTTTAATTTGTACTGTGATAGCAGTGATTTTGCTGTGGGAGCTGTCCTATCACAGGTGGACAATGAAGGGATAGAACGTCCCGTTTCCTTTATAAGTCAGAAGCTGACAGATACCCAGAGGAGATGGGCGACGATTGAGAAGGAAGCCTATGCAATCATATGGGCTTTAAATAAGTTGAAAGAAATTCTTATTGGTTCTAAGATGAATGTGTTTACAGACCATAATCCTTTAGTTTACTTGACTGAATCAATGTCGAAATCTGCTAAGTTAGTCAGATGGTCATTATCATTACAAAATTTTGACATTCTGTTGAACTATAAGAAAGGTAAATTGAATGTAGTAGCTGATTGTTTATCTAGATTGTAGCGTAAGATATTTTATGATGTTATATATATTGGACTGTTTGCATTGTTTAGTTAAGGTACGTTCGCTAATTTTTATAGATAATTAGCTCTCTATCAAAGAAAGGAAAGAGGTAATGTGAGCTAATTTTGTATAACGTATAGTGATCAGCTAATTGTTGAGCGTACGGATAGGCCAGCTCAAGGTCAGCTAATTGTTGAGTGTACAGACAGACAGGCCAGCTGACTGGGTGGCGGGAAAGTGCCGCGGCGCGTCGTCGCCGGAGAGAGAGAGAGAGACAGACAGACAGCGAGAAGGACAGAGAGAGGCAGAGAGAAGGACAGTGCGACCGAAGAGAGAGTGTACGCTGAGAGTCAGATAAGTTGTAGAAGAAGTGCTAGTGTGTGAAGAAGACGTTAGAGTAGTAATATAATAAGATGGCGTTTCTGTCGTGCAATTGAATTGTTTGTCGTCGTTGATGCATTGTTGTGTTGTTTGTGAATATTGGAGAACGAAGAAGAAAATACATGAAACTGATCTTTGTTGTAAGTGAACAAGTTTAAGAACTTTAGACACTTATAACCTAGCCATAGCTACCGCAGTACAGTGAATAGGTTAGGCCTAGGTTGCGCTACAGAACAAAGAAGAGACTGGAAAATCGTGGGTGATTGTGGAAGATCACAATGGGAATAGATTTAGGACTTGCTCAAAGCACCGGAAGAATAGCCACTTGCGCGACATTGTGACACATTGTAATTTTCACAGATCCAACCAAATTTAAACATAAACATCTGATATAAGGCAAAATCCAAAGAAGTACTGTAAGTTTTTATTGTATTGTATTGTATCTGACCATTTGTAAAGCGCTTCTTGCAAGATCCTTTCAGAAGCGCTGCCAGTGCGTGACACTCCGATAGAAAAGGCAGGTTTTTAGACAAGAGAAAGATGACGGAAGACTGCCAGAGAGGATGACAGAGTGAGCGGATGGGGTAAGACCATTCCATAGGGAGGGACCTATGCAGGCAAATGATCTGGATTGAGCCATAGCAGTCCTGACGCGAGGAACAAAGAGGTCAAGCTGATCAGAGGACCTAAGAGGACGCAGCGAAGTGGCCGAAATGGGAGTACGAAGAGCGAGTATGCTGCTTGGCTATGTGTTCGGTAAAGGTTAGGGAACTATCTAGGGTGACGTCCAGGTCTCGAACACTAAACGAAAAGTTGAAGTGAGGAAACGTTTGAGAGAGTACTGAGTAGTTAAGTTTTTGGAGCTGCATGGAAGTGCCAAGCCAAATCAATTGGGTTTTTGTCATAGTTTAGTACAATTGAAAAATCTGGCTTTACTTGACCACTGCAGAACAAATTGTTTCTCTCCCTTATTTCTGACCAGAACTTCATTGAAGGATTGCATACAAGTCACTCTGCCAGATCATTCGTCACTCTTAGATCGGGTCAGATATGATGACTTAATTTTGCCTCACTGCGTGATTGTTCTGACTACGATTGTTGCAAGTTTCAATCATGAAGAGAGTACCGCAATCCAAGGATCTCGAATATTTTGGTGGTGGCTTAGGTACAGTACGAAGCCTCTCATGAGACCAGATCCCAGATCATGAAATTCGTTGCACGTGCTGTAGTCTATGACTCGTCAAAAAGCTGTGGCCAACCAGGGTCTCTGACAAAAATTGAAGGGGTCGGGAAAATACTGTTTGGGCGACATGTAAGACCTCTGGCGTGGTAAGTATGGATTCCCCTGTGGGCTTCATTGTTTCAGGTATAGGATACAGGTGAAATAGTACTTCACGTGGGACTAAGTTGCTGTCACAGAGAGTGACACTTCGAGTAAATGATTCCATACCGTTTCAGAGTAGGATGGTCGAGATTATCCTCTCTGCTCTGACGTTGCCGAAGGGAAAATTGATAACTGAAAAGCCATAACTCGATCATGTAAATGGCATATGACATCCAACGCCCTCGGTGAAATGCACATGGGTATACCTGAACTTTATTCCCTTTGGTGGAACTCATCTTTGGGGAAATCAGTAGCTCTTGACTAAAGACTTCCAATACTGGAGTCTTTGCAGAGTCATGCAATGAAACACTTTTGCAGAACAATTTCAAAAGCATGGTATAAAGAGGTCCTTCCCCAATTTCGCTTCCAGCTTCATGCATATGCCGCCCTTGCAACTCGTTTTGCTCGCCACTGTGTCAAAACACATGACCAGGATTTTGTCTTACAATCCTCAGCTCAGATCTCAGCCAACAAGAATCTGACATGACAGTAGTTATCACTGATTGGAGTTAGGGGAAGGCCAATGGCTTGGTAACATCCTTATGAAATATACCATTATCGTCCTGTCCCTGTAACATCTGGCATGAATCACATGATCTTGTCATTCAAGTGAAGAGTAAGGGGAACCTGTGGCTCAGAAGAATCTCTGCTAGGGCTGTAATATCATCTTTCCCAAATTGAAACGTACAATTGCTACTGTCTCTTATACGTTGTCATCCAGACTCTGATTCCTTGGTGTATGCATAAATTGAGCAGTACCTTGCATGGGAACCTCTTCTTTGTGAAGACAGCGTCGCATAGCCGAAGTGATATCAGTACTGCCTTCAACTAAATCTCAGCTTTTTGTAATCAATTTTGCATTGTGCCTGCCATATAATACAAGAATGATAGGCACCACTTCCCGCCATTTGCAACACATGACCAGGGGCAAAAACAACATCATAATCAGTAACGACATGATCGTGAATGTTTATTTGTTGGGAACTAGTCACTGAGAATAGTTCTATAGCATGCAGCTCGCATGTATTGATATCCTAGATTGTAAGGCTTGCAATGCAACCGAGTTTCTAACTTCAGTCCTCTTGAGCAAGTCCTAAATGTTCAGCTATCGAGATATAATTTCAGATATTCACTTTACACATGATTTGGCACGATAATTTCATTTGGTCGTTAAAAAATCTTTTATTTGAAAATTTCACATGTACCTTAAAAGCACCCTAATGAAAATGCATACTATTAAACTTTGGCTAACTGGCCTAATTAGCTGCACCGGTAAGCGAGAGCGGCATACGTCTGTTGGTTGCAACGGACTGCGGTAAGCCCCGGGCTGGGAGTTGACATTCAGATATTTAGATATCTCGGGCTAGCACGTGTGGGACGCAGGGGCGCAAGCTCTTGCAGAGCGACATTGGGCAAGTTGCTTACCCATCATTGTCTGTGGGCAAGGCAACGGGAAATCACCTCACTCATCTCATCTCCAGGGGCGTAAAGCCAATGAACCCGCTTTCGGGCAGAGAACCATCGTCATCATTATCATCCTCATCATCATCATCATCATCATCATCATCATCATCTATGCGTTGCGTTGAAAAATCTCACCAATATGTATGGTCTGTTATTAAGTTGCTTTGTTCAATTACGTTGTGTAATCCTTTGCAGTTGCTTCCCTACTTCGTTGTGACAATTTTCGCTGACGCACCCGGATTTTCGGGACTTTTCCTGGTCACTCTTTTCGGAGGAGCGTTGAGGTAATGCCCGCAGTAATTTCACCAAAGATAAGTTGCTACTTGCCTAAATTCAAAATTAGGCCTATGATAAGTTCATATTATGGTCTATGTATTTCGTATACCTGTCATGGGGTCCCGTAGCTCAGTGGTGAGTGCGCTGGTCGTTAAACTGAGAGTCATCCGCGCGACCCGGGTTCAAGCCTCGCTCAGGGCATTAATTTATTAAAAATTTCTGTTAGCTGCCGTTGGCGCTTTGCTGTTGTGTTGCTTGACTCGGGTTCTGCTGAAAATAGAGATAGCCCCTCCCACTTCTGGCTTGGCCGACCAGGAGTGATCCAGTACTTAGGCCATTAGTGTTAAGTTTACCGAAACCACTGCTGTAAAGCCGACCTGCGTGTCGTGCTATAGTGGGCCGTATTTCGTACAACCTGTACTTGCAATCATTCTGCTGTGTGTCAGATTGAGCTATTAAACGAAGATTATTATTATGTTGGTATATAGGTAGAGTATTAATAGACCATGTTTCCTAATTAATCAGCACGAATGTTCTCACGACCGTACTACACCCCACGTTTGATTCGTTATCTTATCGGGCAACATTCACAAAGCATTATGTAACTTACTTGATATCCCTTAATTTTGCAATGCGTTGCACAGAGCTCGTAAAGAAGCCGATGCCCTTAGCTTAGCTGTTGAGTGGGGCTATCAGATTGAGAGATTAGGATTAGGACGATTGGTTTTCATTACTTCGCATATCAATCAATGTTCTGTTGTGTTTGGTTTTGGTTTGGATCGTTAAGCACGGTGTCTTCATCGCTTAGTGGTTTATCCGCCAACTTTTGGGAGGATATCCTGAAATGGAAACTAAGCCACCTGCCCGAAGTAAAGAAGGCTTTCATCAACAGACTTTTGGGTAACTAAGCTAATTCCATGATCACTTCAGCGTTATTGCAGGCTGCATGGTCGCTCTTTAGAATTTCCGTGCTTACATCCGCATCAAAATTGCATGACTATTGCTTTTGTATTTGATTCAAATCGCGCATTTATTACTGGAGTTGAATTTAAATCACACGTGGCAATGGCTTCTATGGGAACTTTCAATGGAATGACATTTTCAGTCTGCCCCTGTTTTCCAGTTGTGCTGCTTGGGGCAACATCGATTGGAGTGGGTCTCCTACCGGCTTCTCTTCCCGGGCCCATCACACAGGTAGGATTAATCGTCAATGATTTCTCCTAAGAATTGTGAAACTATTTATTCTATATGGAAAAAGATCCGTTTATCAGACATCAACAGGGTCTTCTACCCCTCCCCTTATTAACAAACCAAGGTCAATCCACCCATTCCCCTCCGGGCCGGTGTCACGAAATAAAGTCTACCCCCGAAACAGTCTCCCCCCAAAACAGAGTCTTCCCCCTGGCTGAAAATCTGTATAGGAAGACATTTTCTGGTGTAAAAGTATACATATGTTCGTATTAAATAATGTAGCAACGTAAACTAACGGTTTAATATGCTGATCTATAAATTTTATGCGACTGTATCCAATTTCACGCTCAACGGGGTAGACTCTGCTTCGTAGACAGAGGAAATATTCTCTCCTCCCGGAGACTTTATTTCAGAATATAGTCTCCGGGGGGGGGCGAATTTATTCTAGAACAGATCCGCCGGGGGAGAATCTGTTTAGAAATAAAGTTTCCGGGGGGGGAGACTTTTAGGGGGGAGACTCTGTCACGCCACACCGACCTTCCCCCCGACATTAATTTTGGTTCATTTCTGATTGTCCTGCTTTTCACTGGTCTCATGTTGCTCCCTCTCTGTGTGGGAACAGAAACTCCTGGAAATCAGTGGAATATGATTGTATTACTATGAATTGGCTGTATTATTATTATCATTATTATTACTATTACTATTATTATTTATTATTGATTCAACAATTCAATTATTGCAAACAGTCAAACAGTGCAACAGCTGTGTGCGATTGGGCGAGTCAAACCACCCTCATCCATGTCAATTAAGGGCTTAATAAACGACCCTGTGAAAGCCACAGCATTAAAGCGTTGTATTGTCATTGAAATACGTTGGAACAAGAAACTTGAAATTATTATTATTACTATTATTATTATTATTATTATTAATATTATTATTATTATTATTGTTATTATTATTATTATTAATAATAATATTATTATTATTATTATTATAATTATTATTATTATTATTATTATTATTATTATTATTATTATTATCGTTATTATTGTTATTATTATTATTATTGTTATTATCATAAAATTATTGCTAATATTGTTATCGTCGTTGTCGTCTTCATCGCCTTTCTCATAGTTGTTATCATGATCATGATCATCATCAAAACAGTTATAATTAATAATAATAATAATAATAATAATAATAATAATAATAATAATAATAATAATAATAATAATAATAATAATAATAATAATAATAATAATAATAATAATAATAATAATAATTGCAGACTATTGTTACCTTGCTTACGCCGAACAATCACAATTAAAATATGGTTCCTTTACCATACAGTCCGGAGTTGGGCCACAACAAGGTGATCCTCTGGGTCCACTGCTTTTTTGTTTGCCATTGCAACCGACACTAATCAAATTGTCTTCTCCTTTGGCCTTTGGCTATCTCGATGACATATCTTTGGGTGGACCTGCGGCTGGCGTAGCGGAAGACATTGAGACCCTGGAAAAGGAATGCGCAGATCTGGGTCTGACCTTCAACAGAAAGAAATGTGAACTAATTGCTAAAGATCCTCAACTGATCAACCAAGCATCCTTCAAACACTTCGAATTCACTGATCCTGACACGGCGACACTGTTGGGAGCACCGTTGTCCACGGGCGCGGCCTTGAATCGAGCCTTGGAGTCACGTGCTGAGGAACTGGAAAGGTCTTTGTCTAGACTAGCCATAATAACACGCCATGACGCACTACTAATTCTGAGACACTCTATGGGCGCTCCCAAACTAATCTACACCTTGAGATGCGCCCCTTGCTCGAATCATCCAGCACTGGAAACGTATGATAGAACCCTGAGGATGGGCTTACAGATCATCCTGAACATTGACTTTACTGACACGCAGTGGCAACAAGCTTCCTTACCCATCGATTTAGGCGGACTGGGCATTCGAAGGGCGTCATCGCTGGCACTTCCTGCTTTTCTAGCATCGGCCGCGGGCACCTCCGAACTCCAGTCCAATATCCTATGCGTACTAAAGAGTCAACCGGATGTTCATTACACGAATTTATCGTCGCTTTGGGAGTCAACAGCTGGTTTGTCGCTGACGGAATATTTTCCTTCCGGTGTACAAGCCAAGTGGGACAAACCGATTCTTGAAAAAGAACTCTCAGAACTGCTCCTCTCCTCCACAGAGCAGAGCGAACAGGCTCGACTGAAAGCCGTGTCTTTCCAGCACGCCAGCGACTGGCTCCATTGCCTGCCGATTACCTCCTGTGGCCTTAGACTCAGCGACGAGGCCATGAGAGTGGCAGTTGGACTTCGTCTTGGAGCCAATATCTGTCAACCTCACGTCTGCGCTTGTGGCACGCTGGTCACCGCTAGAGGGACACACGGCCTCTCCTGTGCTCTGGGTTTTGGTCGCGTCGCCAGGCACGCTGCCATCAACGATATAATCCACCGGAGCCTCATCAGAGCCGGCTTTCCAGCGGTCAAAGAACCACGGGGCATGCTTCGTTCGGACGGGAGGAGACCGGACGGCACCACCCTTATCCCTTGGAAAGCGGGCAGAAGTCTCGTATGGGATGCCACTGTGGTCGACACCCTTGCGTCCTCCTATCTGCAGGCAACGGCTGTCACTGCAGGAGCAGCAGCAGAACTAGCAGATAGTAGAAAGGAACAAAAATATTTGTCGTTCACAGCTACACATGTCTTCATTCCGCTGGCCCTGGAGACGCTAGGTCCCATCAATTCTAGAGGAATTGATTTGATAACTGAATTAGGTCGCCACCTGTCGCAGGCGTCGGACGATCTGAGGGAGACGTCCTTCCTCTTCCAAAGACTCTCAATTACTATTCAGCGCTTTAACGCTGTGGCCTTCACGGGCTCTTTCGTTAACTCGATGCCCGCTTTGGAAAAGGGGTAGCCTTTCGATAACAATAGTATGATAATGATAATAATAATAATAATAATAATAATAATAATAATAATAATAATAATAATAATAATAATAATAATAATAATTATCATTACTGTCATTGGCATTATATTACTTTAATCATATGAAGTATTATTATTCCAATTATTTTTCCAATAATATTTTCATCACTTGCTGTCGTTATAGCAATATCCTCGTCCTGATCATCATCCTCATCAACATTGTTATATAGACAGAAATCTTTATATGGACAGGAATTATTATTATTCTTGTTATATTGTCATCATCGTAGCTATTATTATTACTATTGTAATTGCTGATAGTATTGTTGTTGGTGTTGGCAGGTGTTGCTACTACCCAGGTGTTTATTGCTATGAATATGATCCAATCAGGTTTTGTCAGCAAATTTATTTGAATAAAAAAATAGCCATAGGCTAACCTTCATTTCTACAGTAATTACTACTATTTATATTACTAACTATATGAACTGGTGCGACTACAGATTGGCCTAGCTATGATCAGTTCGGTCAATGGTCCACTGTTGGTGTTCTTCTTTCTCGGTGCAGTCTCCAAACACGCCAACTGGAAGGTCAGAGCATTTATCATCTATTTCTCGCATTTCTAATTTCCATATTCATCATCACTTGATTATGATGATGATGATGATGATGATGATGATGATGATGATGATGATGATGATGATGGTGATGGTGATGGTGATGGTGATGGTGATGGTGATGGTGATGGTGATGGTGATGGTGATGATGATGATGATGATGATAATGATGATGACGATGACGGTGACGGTGATGGTGATGGTGACGGTGACAACGATGATGATGACAACGATGACGACGACGACGACGATGATGATGACGATGATGATGACGATGATGATGACGGCGATGATTTTTCAAAACGGTGATGGTTGTGGTGACGCATTTGGGGTTTAAGTCATAGAGGATTTCTACTTTGAAATCCTGGATCGTAAGCGTCTGGACTGTTTGATTAATTATTGTTGTATAGTTTATGTGTTCACGGCAGTTCGATTGTCGCAGTGCTGTTTGGAGATGCACGAGAGACGCTAAACGATGTATTTTACTACATTAGGAAAATGAATTAGATTAGTTTAGTGTCCGACCTGTCACCCCTAATGGCCGAAACGTGGTTAGAAAAAAGGAATTGTTTGAGGAAGAGATACTATTGTTTGTAACAGGCCTATACATCCTTGCCTAGGATGGATCCTATGTTCGGTGCCCAATAGAGCCGAAAGGTTGCGGTTTCGAATCCACCTCAAGGCGCCGCGTAGGCACCCTGTGCAAGTCTTTCACTCGCAATTGATTCTGCGCTTCGGCGTGAAACCCTGATTCAGTGTCTACGCTGTAATCGGAAGCGCGTCTGAGTAGTCACAAGCGCCAATATACTTACAATAATTGCACTAAGAAGGTCTTTGATAGGAGTAAATTATATAATTACTATGTTCAAATGGCTTTTGGACATGACTGAAACTATAATTAGCAAACTAATATGATTATTATATGTCAACAACAATTACCAGGCCACAATAATAACTTATTGCATTATTCGCAAGTGAATAAAGTCAGATAACTCTTTTGTGTGAAGGGAACAATGCTAGGAGGCATTGTTGGTGTAGTATTTCTTCTCTGGTTGAGCATCGGTTCCATTACGGTGCACCACAAACATCCACCGCTGCCGCCTGTGTCCGTGGAAGAATGTCCTCTTGGAAACGGCAACTCCACTCTTTTCCCTTCCTCATTGAACTACACCAACAATTACACGTCCTTGGAGCATGTTAATGGAATCTACGCCAAAGACAACTGGAATGCAACCACGAAGTCTCTGCCAAAATCGAGACGCAAAGTGGTAAGCACTATTATGTTACAAATGTTGGATTCTAAATGTTGATTGCATGTATCATGGTCTTGGTGATCAATAAATATAAAATATTTTTTTTAAATAATCAAAGCGTATTGCATCACCAGTCTGACATTGCATTACGACCGAGTTTCTGTTAGAAGGCATGTGGCAAACAGTAATTATATTATGGTCTACTGTACTTGAAGCACCGTAAATCGCTACATTGTATCAAATTCCATTGAAGAGCGTCGATACTCTTGAAATTTCCCTTTTCTCTTTCTGCAGATGACTCAGCTTCGAGGTCTGGAGAACTTCTATGCCATATCATATCTGTGGTTGACGCCATTGGGAGCCATCATCACAGGAACCATCGGAATAATAGCATCCCTCATCATGAGTATTTCACGATATTGTTTAACTAAACTACGTTTTCTTCTAATTTATGCACTGCATATAATTATAGTCCAGGCAATCTAGATCAAAAATAGCGTCAACCTGGGCAAAATTGGCACCCAAGATTTTTCAACGGTTTCCTTCTCGGAATTTGTTCCTGAATAACCTATCCAAAATCCGACAAAATCCGACCATGGGGTCACCCCCCAAAATGGGGTTCAAAATATAACGGTTTCTCGTGTTTTTTAACATTGAATATCGGTCTGCGAGAACAGAATCCTGGTTAAACATTTTTCACTTTGCGATACAAGCATGAAATTTGGTACATTCTACGAGCATGTCATAAGAAAGAGATTTGGCTATGGGGCCTTCGCATATTTGACCCATAGCCCCAATGGCAGTCATTTTTCAAAATGGCCCCCGGTTTACAGATTTTAAATTATCTCAGCTTCCAGTACACTTAGAATTGTCATCTTGGTGTCTAAACATGCATAGTTAGGGGCGAGGATTCCAACATAGCCATTAGAAATGTTCCCCAAGGCTTCAATGGTGGCCATTTTCCAAGATGGCCGACCAAAATACGGATTTTTCAATATCTCAGCTTCCAGTACACTTAGGCTAGAATCTTCATGTTGGGGTCTACATAACCATAGTTGAAGGCCAGGATTCCAATGAAATTAAATACAAACGTTTCTGTTCACAAGATTTGGCGCCAAGAAAGTCAAAGATGCGCCAAGGTAGAAATTTCCTGCTCATTTGAAGGTCGTCCATAGGTCTGTCTTTCTGTGCGAACAGTTGGTTCCTTGCCTCGTTCACCTCCTCACCACTGGCACGTTCGTACAGCAGAACCACAAAACGGAAAATGGAAAATGGCCGCCATTGAAGCCGTTGTGCACATTTTCAATGGCTCTGTTAGATTCTACGCCCCTAACTATGTATGTTTAGACACCAAGATTACGATTTCTAGGTGTACTGGAAGCCAAGATATTGTAAATGCCATATTTGGGTCGGCCATTTTGGAAAATGGCCGCCATTGAAGCCGTTGGGAAAATTTGCAATGGCTCTGATGGAATCCTCGCTCCAAACTATGTATGTTTAGACACCAAGATGACGATTCTAAGTGAACTGGAAGCTGAGACAATTTAAAATCTGTAAACCGGGGACCATTTTACAAATTGACTGCCATTGGGGCTAGGGGTCAAATATGCGAAGGCCCCATAGCCAAATCTCTTTCTTATGACAGGCTCGTAGAATGTACCAAATTTCATGCTTGTATCGCAAAGCGAAATTTTTTTACCAGGATTCTGTACTCGCAGCCCAAAATTCAATGTAAAAAGCACAAGAAATCGTTATATTTTGAACCCCATTTTGGGGGGGGTGACCCCATGGTCGGATTTTTGCGGGATTTTGGATATGTTTTTCAGGAACAAATTCTGAGCAGGAAACCGTTGAAAAAGTTTGGGTGCCAATGTTGCCCAAGTGAAACTGTAATTTGCCTGGACTAATATAATACCGGACGAGAAGTAGTAGACGGTAATGATTCAGATGAAGACAATAGAAGTAAATAGTAAATCTAGCCTCCTGTCCACTTTAGTATACTTTTCTGGAGACCAATCTAAACTGCAGTCCCCGATCTAATAAACCCATGCATTCTGATTAAAACTATGCTCCATTTTATCTTTCATCTACCTGAACTAATCCGGTGTAGCAAAACCGTTGCGGGTATTATTATCACCAAAATGTAGTAACTAGCAACGCGTTGTTCTATACAAATTTATATGTATCTTCTAACAGTAAGTAGCTTTACTCTTAAAACAGGGGACAGAGACCTGGAGTCGAAGGTGGATGAACGTCTTCTTTTCCGCCTGCGCTGTAGTGGATGGTCGGAGGAAAATGAGAACGAAGAACAAATGGACGACAAGAATTGCATCTCGATTCAAGAAGTAGGCGCAACATAACTACTTTCATAATCACCATCATCATCGTTATCTTAATTGTCGTCGTCGTCGTCGTCATCATCATCATCGTTATCGTCATCGTCTTCGTCATCGTCATTTTTTGATGCCCGAATTGACACAGATAGATCTTATTATTTTTTTCTGCTGTTCTCGAGCCATTCGTCAGGCGTAGGCCGATGCATTTAGATATCCAGCCAGTGAGATATTGTAGGCTACCTTCAGATTCGGAGCATAGCTAAAATACAATGTAATCGTTTATATTCCCTGTGACAGCTGCATTAAAATTTGTGTAGGCTACGGCAGCGTTCTGAATAGTTGTAGAAGTTGGACAACAAAATGTAAAGGTCACTGATTTCGGGTAGAATAATTTTAAGGAACATTCTTTTAAAATCTGCCAATTACAAAGCGCAATTATAACTTAGGATGGAGTTTGGCTTACACTTAGTGGTAATGATAACACTCCGTCTCGAAGAGAGCGCGGAGTCGAGAGCGCTTCCCACTACCCTCCGAAAGGTTGACTCAACCTTCCAATAGGCAGATGGTGTTGGTTAAATGAGCAGTAGGACGTCATAGGTGTTTTGGTTTCCATGGCTGTCATAGAGTAAGATTTGACTCCAGTGATAACTTTCGGGTGTCCGCTCATACTATAAATTGTAGCCTAATCATAATTGCGGACTGTCAGTTTGAAAATAATTAAACGAAGATATTTTATTAATATTATACACAATAGTTTTAGAAATAATTATACTTGCCTACTATACTTGCATGGGCTCCCGAATATAAATTTGGCAGCAGAGGGCAAAACACAATGGTAGGCATTGGTAGCGTCTAAATTGTTTTGGCAAGAGCTGTGAAGGATGCAAAGCCGGAAATTAAGAACATGAGTATTTTTCATGGAGGTTTCTAGACGTAAATTTCTCAGCATCACGTTGTTTATCATTGTTGTCAATAGTTGCTTTAGCGTGAAGGAATTTGCTGAAAACAAAAGTAGCAGTTGAACGAAGGATTCAATTTTCCAGGACTAGTCAAGTGACATCTCTTGTCCCTCTTTGGGGGACGCCCATGACTTCTTCTTGTTCCAGAAAATTAATGCACAATTTGTCCAAGTGGTTTATTAGGCTACAGTTTTCAGTAGATACCAATATTTTAAAGATGATCTCTTTGTGGGCAGAAACTTCTTTCAGTGTTAGCCTACTCTGTTTCAATCAGGGTCTGAAGATGCCAGTGGATAATCTTCTGATGGACGTGGAAATGACGACATCTAAGCCTACAAAAATAACTGAAGATCGGTTTCGCACGGAAATCGAAAGCGTTGTCAAGAAGGAAACGGAAAACGGTTTGCTGAAAAACGACGATTCATGAAGAGCATCTTCTCACAGCGTTGCCTACACGTTACAATTCGTTCACCGACAGCTGGTTCACGACAATTGTTGCACGACAATAATATTGGAGCTGCATCGATGAAAATATTCTTGTTTAAATTGGAGCTGGATTGGTGAATATGTTCTTGCTTAAACTGGAGCTGTATTGATGAAAATGTTCTTACTTAAATTGGAACTGGATTGATGAAAAATGCTCGTGAAATGGAAGCTGGATAATGGTATTTTTTATATTTGAAATAGAAGCTGGATTATGGAGGACATTAGGCCTGAGGGTTGCACCTTACAAATTGTTCATTCGCCAGCCGTTAATTATCTTTTTCTTCTTCTTTTCCTTCAGGCTTGAATAATTAATCCCTCTCTACGGAGGGGTCAGCCACTCGGATCCTCCTCTTCCACTTTCCTCTGTCTTTGGTGTCTTCATTTTTCAGTTTGAGATGTTTCATGTCCTCCCGTATCGCATCCTCCCATCTCTTCTTTTGTCGTCCCCGACTCCGTCATCCATAGACATCTGCCTTCATGATTCTTTTAAGGCAGCTGTCTTCCTCTCTTCTCATCACATGACCGTGCCATCTCAACCTGGCCTCTCGTATCTTGTCCGAGATACACGCCACTCCAAGTTTCTGTCGGATGTCCTCGTTCCTGTTTCTATCCCTGAGTGAAATTCCCAGCATCCAGCGCCGTTAGTTATAACGTCCAGCATGTTCCATAGATCTAATAATAATATTGTCGGCCCGTTCTATTAGGCAGTTAAGGTGTCACTAATCTAGTGTCGTCCGTTCAATTCAATTGACCATCGTTCAGATGACCGCACACCGTCAGTACAGTGTGTACGTAACAAAGTAGACCTGTGTTCGTTGAGTGGGAAATTCTTCGTTACATATTATGAATCGTTTCGCCATCTTCAAGGTCATGCAGCCCGGCAGTCGTTTAACTTTTAACATTAGATAGTAGGCCTAGGCCTATCCTCCTTTTTGGTAACCGAAAGAATAGATTCGATTTCAGAACATGTCCAACATTGTCCAACTGTCTGTTCTCGGATTGACTATTGTAATTCTGTCCTTGCTGGTCTCCCTAAGGTTCTGCAATCTGTACTCAATGCTGCTGCTAGGCTCATTGCCTGTCTTTCTCTATTCTCCAACATTTCTACATTCATGACTGAACAACTTCACTGGCTTTCATTCTCGGCCCGTATACAATTTAAAATCCTGATTTTGGTCCTTAAGTCTCAATTGGATCTTGCTCCGAAATATCAGTGTGATCATAGACTACTTCGCCCCCTTTCTGCCACTTCGCTGAGTCCTCTTAGATCCTCTGATTTTCTTGGCCTCTTTGTCCCCAAATCAGGACCGCCATGGCTCAATCCAAATCATTTGCCTGCATTGGTACCTCCCTATGGAATTGACTTTCCCCATCAGTTCGCTCTGCCATCCTCTCTGGTAGTCTTTCCTCGTCTTTCTCTCGTCTAAGAACATGCCTGTTTTCTCGGGGTTGAACGCACTGGGAGCGCTTCTGAAAGGCTCTTGCTGCTTTATAAATGGTCAGATACAGTACAATACACCACTAGTCTTGTCAACGTAGTAAATTGCACATAGGGGAGACCCTGAGCAGTTGAATTTCTTCAAGCACATTGATTTAACCAATACGCCGAGTAACCAGATTCAAGCTGGGATTAAGAGTTAACTCCGCCTCACATATCGGGCCCCTGTGGAGTAGACGCTTGCAAGGTTCTGTTGATTCTACAAAGTTTACTGCAGTGAAGAGAAGGTTGGGATAGTTTAGTGCTGCAGCCCTCAGCAACGAGACTCCAATTACTCCGAGCTCTGTACCAACTGCTGCCTGTTTTGTGGCAACCCAACCCTCTGGTTGTCCCCGTGTGAGCGGGGCATTATGGGCATAGTTCGAGGGTACGCGTACCCTAAAATAGAATACGTTAAAATACGTACGTACCTTTCAAAAAATACAATACGCGTATGGTACGTACCATACATGTGCACGAACATTTTGTTTATGGCTTACTCGGCGACCCATAGCCTACATGTACGCATACAGGTACCGGTACAGCAAACAGTATGCGTCATTGAAATCGGTATTTCCGGTAGCGTAGCAGTAAATTTAATTCGATAAATTTCGATAAATTCTTCTGTTATAATTGAATGCAGCTGTTCAACCTTTTCCTTGAAGATGGACTTTTAAGTGCTGCAGCAGAACTGAGCCGACTAACTGACATTAATTAGTGCATTAAGTGCAATGTATGCTGGATAAACATAGACGTACAATAATTATAGCATTGCAGCAATTCACTATTAACTTTATACTTGGCTGTGATTGTTTGCTTAAATTAAACTGGGTAAATCTATCGGTTTAGTGGAATAAATTATTCGCCATTGCATGGGATTTAGTGTTTATGGCATACAAGTTGTATTGACGAAAAGAATTCTCGCTAAATAGTAGTCGGATTGATGAAAATAATTTTTAATTCAATAGAAGTGGGACTTGCGAAAGCATTATTGCTGAAATTGAAGCTGGATTGATGAAAAATATTTGTAATTTAAATAGAAATTGGATTGATAAAAAACAGTTATGGTTGAAATAGAAGCTGGATTGGTCAAATGAAATCTTGCCTAAATGGAAGCCTGATTGATGAAAATGATTTATGCGAAAGTAGAATCAGGGTTGTTGAAAAATAATGATGCTGCGCTAGCCCAAAAATTTGGAATAATTTATTCCACTAAAACGATAGATTACCTTTGAACTGAACATTCTTTTAATGAGTAACTACGAGGCTAACGTATTTTATTATTGCTTACGTACCCTAAAATAGGGTACGTTAAAAATACGTACGTACCTTTCACAAAATAGAATACGTATGGGACGTACCCTCGAGCTTTGGAGCGGGGACATTTGTTTGCTCCTTTAATTCAACTGACAAAGAGTCGTCGCTTCGGCTCTTCGGTCTTTCTCGTGAGCTGCTCCAGAAATGAGTTTAGGCCTAAATATATTTCTTAGCGACTGCACTGTCATGAAGTTATTTTTTTAAAACTCGTATTCGACTGGAGACCGATTTTCAGCGGACTCGGACTTGGACTAGCACTGTCAAGTCTCAGACTTGGACTCGGACTCGAACTCGAAACCAGGAACTCGGAATTTGAACCACTGGTTCGGTTTCTGAGACATGATTTCTGATATCTGCGTTGAAAGGTTGCTGTATTGTCACAACTAAACGTAATGGTAATTTGCTACTACTACTAGTTTTTGCTGTAACTACCAAGAGTCCTTGGTGCCCGCGCTCTGAGGCAAAGATCTCCTATTTTGAAAATATGTATAGTTACTGCTGCTACTGTTGTTGTTGCTGCTGCTGCTACTACTACTGCTACTACAGCTACAAGTACTGAAGCTGCTACTACTGGTACTACTACAACTACTCATACTGCTTTACTGCCTCCTACCACCACTACTGCTACTGCTGCTGCTACTACTACTACTACTACTACTACTAATACTATTACTTCCACTACTACCATCACTACTACTACTACTACTACTACTACTACTACTACTACTACTACTACTACTACTACTACCACTACTACCACTGCTACTGATACTGCTACTATACATGTAGGAACAGCACTACCAAGAAAAAGTGGAACTTCAAAGTATACAGGGTGCGTCAAAAAAAGTAATCCGCCACGGTTTTTTGTCCATGTCTTGGCCAAACATACGAATTTTTAAATGAAACTTTGCAGTCTTAAAGGCAATTCATATTTACGTACAATGGTCAAATTAGAAAACTATTTCAAACAAAACAAAAGTTATATCACTTTTAGTGAGGCTGCCCACCGTTTTTTGACGATTCAAAAACGAAACGCAATTTTTTAAAGGTTTTTTGCTGATATCATGGCCAGAAGTAAGAATTTCAAAAAGAATCTTTACAGGTTTAAAGACAATTCATATCTACACATGATGGCCATATTTCATCAAAATATTTCAAACACAACAAAAGTGAGGCCACCCACCGTTGTTGACGATTAAAAAACGTAACGCAACAAAAAGTAACAAAAACGTGATTTTATCACGTCATATCTCAAATAACTGTTTGGAACTGAACTTGATAGTGAATCACAACTTGTGTTCAATGTGCCCACCACCAAAACTTCGTTTGAGTCTCTTTGCAACGTTCTTGATGGACCTGATTAATCTGACAGATTTCTTATTTACCAATTTGATTGTCATCTTGCTAAGTGACTTCTCAGTGACGTGCAGCTACGCTGGTACCCTGTTTCTCTTTTAAACAGTAATAATAATGATCATCTGGCATTATCAAAGCCTATTTGATAACAATTATTTGAGATGAGACTTAATAAAATCGTGTTTTTGCTACTTTTTGCTGCGTTACGTCTTTGAATCGTCACAAAACGGTGGGTATAGCCTCCTTAAAAGTGATATAACTTTTTTTCTGTTGGAAATATTTTGATGAAATATGGCCAATCAATCAATCAATCAATCAATCAATCAATCACATGAATTTATATAGCGCCCCTTCAAGATGGCCATCATATGCAGATATGAATTGTCTTTAAGCCTGTAAAATTTCATTTCGAAATTCTTATTTAAGGCCAAGATATTGACCAGAATAATTAAATTGGTATTTTGTTACGTCGCGTTTTTGAATAGTCAAAAAACGGAGGGTGGCCTCACTAAAAGTGATATAACTATTGTTCTGTTTGAAATATTTTTTGTAATTTGACCATTGTGCGTAAATATGAATTGCCTTTAAGACTGTAGGCCTAAAGTTTCATTTAAAAATTCGTATGTTTGGCCAAGATATGGGCTTAAAGCAGTGCCAAAAAGAGTTGGGCCGAACTAAAGGCTGTTCGATTTGCTTCAAAGATGTGTGTTAGGTTTTTTAATAGCGTATTGTGATTATTTGGTGATTGAGCACTCTGCCGGTTATCTTTCGATGTTCACTTAGTGCTTAGGCTACGCATGTAATAAAGTGCATGGTAGGCCCAGACCTAGGCCTGCTTATTTGCTTACATACAGCTGAGTGAATCTTTTGTCACCCTCTTGAGGATATCCTTAATGGACCATATTGCCCCCTCCACTTTGCAACTTGGTGCGGGTCTTGGCACTACTTTTCATATTATTTAATACGTGACAACATTAAATTTTTATGACGCCAGTAAAAACTTTACAAACTTTCCGCTCGGACCTAATACTATGCAAAGGCCATTAAGTGGCAGTTTGCTACCACCTGGCACGGATACTGTGTACAGGAACCTTGGTCTGGTCCTTCACTCACATTTTCGCTCACCAAAATCTCTGACAACCTGTTTTTAGTCATTTGGTCGAACTCTCCTGAAAACTTACCATTTTCCCCTGTTACTGGAAAAAACTGATGATCTTTTTATAGCCATAAAAAATTTTCCTATCAAAATACGTGACATTCTAGTCCTTGTGGTCAGTACTTCTTGCAATGATTTCTCCAGAAATAACCAATTACCACTGCCAAAATTTGCGATGCTATTTAGGATATTTCTTTTCTTAAGTATTGGGGACATAACCATGGAAGGTCCACCTACCACTAACATTGGGGTGCCATCCCCTGCCCTCCCTAAGTCTCCACTTATGATTAACTTCCATACATGCATTTTGCATACTGCTCTGTACAAAATCGTCGTAAATTGCAGGGATAAATACAAAATTCAGGGATTCATATATAAAAAATAAAATCATGGAGTTTTCTGTAGGCGATGTCAAGGCCATCCAACCGTAACGTTGGCTGAAACTTTGCCCATTGGTGTTTTATTAGCACTTGCGTCTGTCAATGAGGCAATTTCCTGTGTGTAAATTGGGCGGAAATCTTTCTTATGAAACATCTCAACGAATAATTCTGAAAGCCTTGGTGAGCTTCTCTCTGACCTCAGGTCGATTGTCTTCAAAATTGACAACTTAGAAAGTCAATTGCTCGCTCCGTCGTGGGTGTGGCTTTTAAGTTGAAACAACGCACAACAACGACCATTCGACAAGCTTGCGGTAAGATGGTATTTTTGTTGATTGACTGCTTGTTTGATGTCCAAGAGTGCATTCTGCAATGTTTACAGTATTCGTTTAATCCTTTCGGAAGACAAAAAATATAAATGACAATAAAAATGATGACGCGCGATTCGTAATGACGATGTTGATAATTATGATGACGATGATGTTGATGATGATGACGATGATGGTTGGATAGTGGTGGTGGTGGTGGTGGTGCTGATATTGGTCGTCGTCACCACCACCACGGTGGTGGTGACGACGACGTCGACGACGGCGATGATAGAGATACTGAGGGCGATAATGATAGTAATAGTGGTAGTTGTAGTAGTAGTAGAAGAAGAAGCTGTGGACATAATTCCAGTGAAAGTAGTAGCAGTAGTAGTAGTAGTAATAATAATAGTAGTACCAAGACTTTTTCTATTGCCACTAGGCCTACTACTATACTGCTTATTCTATTCGTATACTACATCTATTACTACTTCTATTAGGCTACTTCTACTACTACTACTACAGCTGCTACTACTATTAGTAGGCATACTACTACTAGGTACTGGCACACATTTCATTGCAGGTATATCCTACACTCCTACAATTTTCGGGGCAATGGATTCGCACTTGAAATGGCCGGACTATCTGATCCTTGTCGGATTCCTTGTCATCTCTCTGTCCATCGGAATCTACCATTCGCTGATAGGAGGTCGACAGAAGACTGTAGCCGAGTTCATAATGGGTGACAGAAAACTCAAGGTCATTCCGACGGCCATTTCGTTGCTCGTCTCCATCATGACGGCCTCTGTGTTGCTCGGATTGACGTCTGAGATGTACTGCTATGGAATCCAGTACTTCATCTTCCTTGTCATCGCCGCACCAATGGCTTTGTTCTTTGTCGAACGCTTCATTGTTCCGTGGCTCTATCCGCTGAAGTTGGTCAGCGTCTTTGATGTTAGTCAATGCTTTCTACTTTCCTTCGTATAACGGCCATGTAACTTTTTATCAATATTTTGACACGGCGTTCTGTAGTTGCGATTTTTCGTACGGCATCCGTTTAGATTTTCGGAATGATCTTTAATTCTTTATGCGTCCGGCGTGTAGCAACGAACAATTTGACTCGATTTCCTCAATAAATTCCAACCATTTCTAATGATTATCTTCTAGTATAAAACGGATTTGGTTGTGTCGACAGAACGCACTTCGACGACGCCGAGTATAGATTTTCCAGTGGTCGAACCAACTACCTGGAGTAGTAGACTATCTGTGCCATGTCTTACCTAGGTATTTTATATGCACTTTCATATAACGACCTTGAAAGCTTTTATTATCCGCCGATGTAACTACAGCGTCGTCGAATGACCAACTTTTTATATAGGCCGACGTGTTATCTAAACGAATGCCTGAACTAACTTACCGGATGCACATGCAATAGTGCTTTCAACCACTACTACTACTACTACTACTACTACTACTACTACTACTACTACTACTACTACTACTACTACTACTACTACTACTAGGGGTAAGTGGTGCAAAAGTGGCAGGGTAGGGTAAGAGTGGCATCCCCACTTTCGAAGTATGTACTTATTTTCTGAAACCTTTACCTAGTGCGAACATAGACTATCATTAAGTGTTACGTTTTCATAAGCGAAGAGTTTTCAAAAGTTGAATGGTAAAAATTTTATATCATTTTTTCGATTTTTCGCGTTATTTGCAACTCTCATGAAAATCACAAATATGTTGCTCACTTTCAGTATTAAGATCGCACTTGCTAAAGTTTCATTTTGTATTATGAAGGAAAGTGTGTTCTTTTAAATGCCAAAAGTTTTAAGAAATTAGACAACGCAATAATGTTGAAAGATACTCGTAATTATGAGCACCCAAATCGGGGCAAAAGTAGCATTGTATGCCACACTTGCCCCCGTTTTACGTGCCACTATTGCCCCATCACTGACACTTTTGCCCCAGCGGTATGGCAGTTTTGCCCCAGTGGTATGCCAGTTCTGCCCCAGCGCTATGCCAGTTTTGCCCGCAGGTATCTTACCGGTATAATTATTAGTTAATTAATTGGGTGGTACTTTGGCGTTGTACATAATGTACCATGTAAAACTCAGCGAGAAAGTCACACTGACGAAGTATTGTGCCATGTCATGAAAATGGTGTCCAGTGGAGATTTTTCGAAATGTCAGGCAACGATAAAGCATGGAATTTCAAGCTATTGACCTACGCCATTGGATTCCTGGCTTTGTGCATGCCTATATGCCTATAATTGACGTTTCAATAAAGCGTCGGACATGTCTGTGACTTGGAGATCTGCTATAGACCAGTGCAGGATGAAGTGAAGAAGGCAACCAACGTTTGGTTGGAATCGGCCAATAACACAGAACAATCAGTCAAACAAAAAGTGTAGTAACTTCAACAGGATATTAATTCATTCATTAAATGCATTTGCCTAGAGCCTATTCAGTATTCAAGGAGCTACTCAGAGGCGCTCCCAACCTTAGCGCGGCAAATAAAACTGTCTTAAGACGAGAAAGGAAAACCTGAGAATGACTTTTAGCAAGGGAGCAGTGTCAGAGGAAGGCCATTCCAGGTTGAGGTATATCGTGGAAGTAGGCCACGAGCAAAGGGAGACCGAGAACAGACTTTTCAATTGAACGTTGAAGCGGAAGTGGCGAGCACTAAGAGCAGAGTTACAGAGCTCTCAAAGGTAGGAAAGGAGCAAGGCCTAGCAGGCAGTGCCAGACTAGGGTAGAGATCCTATTCTCTATTTGCTGCTTGACAGGAAACTATAGGCTAGTTGAGAACGTCAAGCATATTATAGCTGGACATAATGGCTGAATTTGGGTATGGGGCCAATATGGCGGGCTGCAGAGAGCAGGACGCGATCAAGACAACTCAGACAGGCACTCTTCCGTGCTCAACCAGCGTGCTACCTTAGGCAAGCATAGAAAGAGCAACAGCAGTCAAGTCTGGTGGTCACGAAAGAATGGACACGGGTAGCAGCAACAGTATGAGTAAGCGAGCGAGCAACAGTGCGTAGTTGACGCAGTTGATAATTACAGACACGGTTGAGTGAGTAAATGTGCGGAGCAAAAGTGAGCTCTTGGTCCAGAGCGACACCAAAGTCATGGACTTTGGTTGAGAAGACATAATCAGAAAAGGCAGCACCAATTAATGGTCCATATACAATAGCAACTTTAAAACAGGACACGAAAGTGAAAAGATTCCAAAAGCTTATAACGAAAAGAAAACTTGGAACATCACCAGAATTCAAAGAATCATAGCAGAGCTCAAATCGCCCCGGAAAACCAGATCTCCGTGCTCAACCACTCAGCTGCCTTTGAAAGAAGTCATATGAGTATCAACTGCCCATATTTTTCTTTGACGAAATTGAGATAGGCGATGAGAGAAAGAGAGAGACTGTTCCTGTCTGGTCCTTCCAGGAAATGTAAACATGATAGGCTACCAATGGGGCTTAGCCCAACTTCACCTATGAGGACATTCAGAGCAGTGCTGACTCTGACTCCCAGCTTATGCTCAATGATTGCTCATCTGCGAAGAAATTCAGAAAGTGATACCGCTGATACTCAGCATATCCACACCTGTGAGAAATTCAGGCAAGTAAAGCAGCGTTTAGGAATAAAGTGGCTTCATGTAAAGGCTTGACGTCTAGTTGTCTTGTTCAGAAAAGCCATCGCCAGGTTCGTCTGCCTACTGTTGCTGGCAAGCGCAAAAGAAGGAGCGAATATTCAGCAATGCTACATGAAGTCAAGTGCGTGCAAATTAGTTTATAGAGGAAAACGTGCATAAAATGGAGCAAAGAGGGGCTACCATCTGCGATGGCAGGTACCTGAAAATGGAATGACAATGGAAGCCGAGAAATAAAAATTGCATTTAAAGCACATAAAATTAAAAGTCACAACAGACTTATTTCTTGTGTGCTTTTGTCTTTGTTGTTTACTTACTAAAACTTTTGTCTAAATGTCAGAAAATATTTAGCACTGCTGTGATTTTTGTGATTCAAGCTTAATACAGAGTTCTAATTCTGTAGATTGCTTAGCAAAACCGATACTTGAGGGATTTGAGGGAAGGTATCTTCTCATCACACTATGCATTGCTGTGTGCAATAGTCTGATTTAATATGTAAAACATAAATTCCTGCTTATTGTAAAGTCAAATTGGTGAAAACGTAGCCTATGTAGGCCCTAGCTGTCTCTGGGGGTACGAAGGGCATGCCAGTCTTGCCCTCAACAAGGGGTAAAGGTGGCATGATACTCTTGCCCCACATGGTGGGGCAAGAGTGGCCTTTTGGGTGCCTCCACCTCAAGCCAGATTGTGATTAAGAAATCGTATCCAGTAGCAATTTAAGGAATTTTATGGATGCACCGATGATCTACCTACACTACAAAACAAGTTTCATCTTGATATGTCTAATATTGCATATTTTATTCCACATTTTGTGACTTTATGCCACTCTTGCCCCCACCTCCCCTACTACTACTATACTGCTTACTCTATTCGCATGCTACATCTATTGATGCATATTGATGCGGCGTTTTTGCATTGTGTTAATTTCGTCACTTGACCGTATTTTACAATCTACTGTTGCTTGCAACTAATATTAGCAATGAAAGGAAAGAAAAATTTCGCATCGGAATTATTGCTTTTGCAAGTTATGGCGAGAGATCGAGTCTAGAGTGTGTTAGTAAACTGATGTAACTGTTCCTTGCGTCGATTGCAGAAAATGTCAGCGTATCCTCAGTTTGTGTGTTTTAGTATCTGGAAAAGCGATTCATGTCAAAGAGCGTCAGGATATTTGGAGCTTCGACGGGAATCATTTCGGGGGTAAGTACCGTGGCGTAGCTAGCTTTTTATGAGTCCGTGTGCAGAGCTCCTACATGGGCCAATTTTTTTTCAAGACTGGTAGGACACCCTTGCGTTAATACAGTGGTCAATGACATTTACTATTAGCACAGCGTCGCCTGAGAATTATTTTTGTCGTATCTCCATATTTTGTTTTCAAAATTGGGTTTTGACTTGATTTGTAGCAAAAAATTGTTTATTTTTCATCTCTTTTAATCGTTAGGAGATACAGCAAGTCGTTTTAAAGATATTCAACGAAAACTACCTGTCCTTTTTCTGGATTGATATTTTTGTCGTAGACCTTCCCCCCTATCTCGCGACCATGGACAAGTTGATGATGATGATGATGATGATGATGATGATGATGATGATGATGATGATGATGATGATGATGATGATGATGATGATGATGATGATGATGATGATGATGATGATGATGATGCTGATGATGATGATGACGATGACGATGACGATGACGACGACGATGACGGTCATGGTCATGGTCATGATAATAATAATAATATTAATAATAATATTAATAATAATAATATTAATAATAATAATAATAATAATAATAATAATAATAATAATAATAATAATAATAATAATAATAATAATAATAATAATAATACAGCATTGGTCTTAAGAACTCTGGCAAATGGCTAAAAACTAAAATTTTGATCTGGATATTTAAATGATTGTAATAAACACTCTTTTGCTCTTTTATACTTATGACATCTTGTACGTGACATTTTGTCAGGTGACATTCTGTCATTATGACATTTCTCTCATGCCATTTGGTCCATGACATTTTTGTCCCATGACATTTTGTCATGGAACTAGAAATCAGAAAGTGGGACTGTAGAATTATTGCAAGTTTAAATGTGCGATAGAACCGCAAAGAATGAAAGTTGAATGCGATTTTGAACCTGTTTTGTTCGTATAGGTCCTGTTCATGGGAGTGGTCATGTATGCACCATCAGCAGCTCTGGAATCTGGTAACTATTACCAATACTAATTGATTGCTCTCCAACGCCTATCTTTTCTCATCATCTCGGTCACCGTTATCGCCTCCAGGGAACTCCACCGTCACTATCATAAATAACGTTACTGTCATTAGCGCCGCCTTCATTGCAATTATACGTCAAAGTAAAACACTGGTCTTTTCGACCATCAAATTCTATTAAATAATTATATGGAAGGCAGTAGCCTAATAATATTATCGTCGGTGTGTATTCTTTACCTAGCCGTTGGTCTGCCAATTGCCGTTTCGATTCCAGTCATGGCCGTTGTATCGGTGGTATATACAGCTCTTGTGAGTATATATTCATTCATTCATTCATTCATTTCAAAATTTATATAGCGCCTCTTCAAGAAATCCACTCAGAAGCGCTCCCAATCCAACCACGGTGAAACAAAAAGTTTTAAGGAGCTTGTAGAAGACTGATGAGTCAACCCTTGGTAGAAGGCGCACCTGCAACGGGAGACTATTCCAGACAGATGGACCTACAACTGAGAAAGCACGACGCTGACAGGTTGAGGTTTCAACACGTGGGACCAAAAGCTTCCCGCTAGAGGCAGAGCGAAAGGCTCTGAGAGCCAGGACAACAGATACTGGACAGCAGAGCTCAACAAGATAAGTCGGAGCACAGCCAAGGAGACAACGCCAAGCCAGTGAAGCAATTCTGTACTCGATGCACTGTGATATAGGGAGCCAGTGTAGAGTACCAAGGATGTATGATGAAACAGAGGCATATTTAGGGATTCGCCCAATTAGCCGGGCTGCAGACCGAAGAACACGGTCGAGTCGGGATATCAATAATTGAGTCAAACCAACAAGAATAGAGCAACAGTAGTCCAAGCGGCTGGTGACAAAAGCATGAACAAGAGTAGCAGCAGAATCCTCTGATAGGGAGCGAAAGATGACCCGTAGCTGATGAATTTTGTAGTAACAGCCACGAGTCAGCTGATTGACATGTTTTGAGAAACTAAGTTCTTCATCCAGTGTAACACCCAAGTCCCGGACAGAATCAAAAAAGGTAACACAGGGAAATGCTTTAGCCACGGCGCAACGATCAACATTTGCCAGTCGCTTACGTCCACCCAACCAGCTGAATTGAGTTTTGGAAGCATTAAGTAGGAGGCGGTTAGAGGCTAACCAACTAGCCAGCTTATCCATAGCATGACACATTTGCTGGACCACTGTCAGAGCATGGTCAGGGTGGCAGTGGGTATACGCCTGAACATCATCAGCGTATAGATGGTGAAAAAGACCACAAGATGTCAGCAGTGATCCTATGCCAGACGTATAAATAATATAAAGCAATGGTCCCAAAACAGAACCCTGAGGGGCTCCAAAAGGGGCAGGAACCCAGGCAGATCTGGATGTACCAAAGACAACAGAATTGGTGCGTTCCGATAGAAAAGAATGAAGTCACTTAAGAGGCTGATCCACAAATCCAAAAGAGGTAGAAAGGCGTTGGAGGAGTACGTTATGGTCAACGCAGTCAAAAGCCGAGCTGACATCAAATAAAGCCAGAAGAGATATGCGTCCTGTATCCATAGCACCATAGAGATCAGATGAAATTCGGAGTAGAAGAGTCTCAGTCGAGTGATTCTTGCAACCACCACACTATGAACTATAGATTAGGATAGCGAACGAATTATTGATGTCCATGATCTTTATCTTCAACAATCTCCCGGGTTCTCCCCCTCCAGTTTGAGACAAATGTCGGATTCACCGAACGAACAATCCATCCGCAGGTCTTTCATTCAAACATGAAAACATTGCTTGTCACAAATCCTGTCCTGATTCCTCATTTTTGCCTCGCCTCCCTCTTCATTTCAACTCTACACATCACCCACCTTAGCCGTCCGTCTATCCGCCGGCCCTAATCTTCAGATATTGACCCGCTGCCTATGGATTTTGTTTCGATTAAGCGCCTGTGAGTATCCTGGTTTCCGCAACGTCGCTTCTTTGTTTGTTTGTTTTGTTTGTATGCGCACTTTTTATAGCGCCCCTTCAAGCTCTTTACTCAGAGGCGCTCCCGACTACAGAGCGGACACTGAATCGGAGTTTCACGCCGAAGCGCTGAGCAATTGCGAGTGAAGGACTTGCCCAAGGTTCCTACGCGGCGACTTGAGGTGGATTCAAACCTGTAACCCTTCGGCTGCAAGGCAACGAACATACCACGACACTACCGCGCCCGTGGTAGCCTATCTATGGGCGTTGAGGAATTCTCGAGATTACGATCAGAGTGTTATTTACGAATTTTCCTATGTTGACGGCATTTTTGTAGGCGGATCTGTTTTAGTGTTATACGCGTATCTAGCATGCGATTCGTGACGGACGACCTTTTAGTCATTGTTATTGATGTCTGACGGATGTTGTATAATCGTACAGGGCGGAATGCGAGCCGTGATATGGACGGACGTCTTTCAGTTCCTCATTCTGATTGGAGGAATTGTCGCCATTTTAGTCAAGGTATAAGTTAGATCTATTAAACTATGCCATAGCGATCTACGAATGGGTTGATAACCACGATGATGACCCAGTGATTATTCACGTGTTTAAATAATGGGGTACCGGTACCGTTAAAAAAACTAATGGCTCCATACGATCCAGGCCCGACCCTACGGTGCGCGGGGTCCAAGGCAGCAAATTTTGAACCGGCTCCGATAATATTATGAACATTTGCAAAGTTGACTTTCTGCTAATACGGTATTGGCAACACCTTGATAATTATGTACCTGTTAAAATAATAGAAAGACGAAACAAAATGGATTAGTCAAAACAACATTCAAATCAGGCTCCCGACACTAGCACTTACTACGAAGCAAATTTACATCTGACAACCGAAGAGGGATGATAATAACAGGGCGAGAATTGCTGCCTAGCTCACCTTGCCCTAAGGCAGGGCCTGATGAGATCCCTGCTGAGTTGAGCCATAAAGCACGAGTAAATGGTTTGTGAAGTCCAAATGAACTGGTTTTCTTTTTACCTTTGAAGGGTTTGATAGTCGTTGGTGGAATATCAAGCGTCTTCCGATTGGCTGAGGAAGAAGGTCGACTCGTCTGGGCTAAGTAACTATCATCGTCAACATCATCATCATCATCGTTGTCGTCGTCGTCGTCGTGGTCGTCATCATTAGCATCATCATAATCTCGTTCACTATTACCATCATCGCTGTCGTCATTCTTTTCAACAATGTTGTCGTCACCATTTACTCCTCTTCACACATGGTCACGTGACCGTCTTTTAGTTGCAGGAACTCTTTTAAACGCGGTTAAACCTGACTCTGTGAGTTCTTCACCTTGACCTCAACTGCTGTGGGTGCCCGATCTCTGCGCTCGGCCTCTAGAGGTGACTTTATGGTTCCTTATCCCCCACTGCCACTAAGCGAGCTTCCTGAAAGTCGCTATACCAATTATTCTTGAAATGATGTTGTGCTGTGCAGTGTCAGTTTCGACCCACGTGAGCGTCACACCGTCTGGAGTATTGTCATCGGAATGTCACTCCTCTGGATCCATCTGTTCGGACTTTCGCAGGCGTCCGTTCAGAGATACTCGGCCGTCGACACACTGTCCAAGGCAAGGGCGTAAGTGGTGGCGAACACCTTTCTACGTCAGTCAGCGCCCGTATTTAGCGTTATCTATATCTATATGACGTCCTGCCCCGCAACAACCAAGTAAGAGAGGGCCTGGTGATGCTGTACCATTAGCGGTAAGGCCCACTTCCTACATATCCAAGAGAGGGGTTGTCGGGACCAGGATACTTCGACATGAAATCGGTTAACGACGCTATGGGGTCCCTCAGCAAAAGAATACGTATTGCGTCCCACAAGAATAGAAATAGAAATAGCAATATCATCCATGGTTATTCATTCATTCCGAAGACTTATATAGCGCCCCTTCAAGAAGCCTACTCAGAGGCGCTCCCAGTCCAGCCACAGCTAAAAAAAAAGATAGGTCTTGAGCAACTTGTAGAAAGCAGGCAAATTATTCCGAGATAGTAAGCGTAGTGCAAGCGGGAGCCCATTCCATGTGGAAGGGCCAACAACCGAAAAGGCTCGACGCTGTCTGGTAGCAGAGCGGGTTCGAGGGACCAGCAGCTCCCCATTGGCCAAAGAGTGTAAAGTTCTACGGGAGGCTACGACAGAGACAGAGATCAGATAAGTAGGAAGGAGCGCTACCAATTAAGGACCGCCAAACAAGTGCTGCTATCCTGTACGAGATGCGCTGCGAGACTGGAAGCCAGTGCAGAACATCACGCATGTAGGCAGAAATTGGGGCAAATTTTGGGAAATGACCAATAAGCCGAACAGCAGAGCGCATGACCCGGTCAAGACGCCCTATTAAGCTAGATGGGTGGCCAGCAAGAATTGAACAGCAATGATCAATTCTGCTAGTTACGAAGGCGTGGACAAGGACCACAGCGGCATCATGAGATAGGGACCACATGACGACACGCTACTGGCGGAGCCGGTAACAGCAGCTTCGCGTTACTAGGTTGACATGCTGTGAGAAACTGAGTTCTTGGTTAAGTGTCACTCCAAGATCGCGGACGGTATGAGAGAATGCAATATGGGGGAATGTCTGAGCCTAAAGATGCATGTTTAGACTAGTCAACTGTCTGCGACTGCCAAGCCAAATGAATGGGGTTTTGGATGGATTCAACAGCAAACGATTCGAAGCTATCCAACGAGAAAGGGCATCAATGGCAGAGCACATCAGCCCAACAGAGTAAACTGCATCTGTTGCATGACAGTGAACATATGCTTGGATGTCATCAGCATATAGCTGATGTGAGGTCCACATACCCTCAGCAGGGAGCTAACATCTGACGTCTACAGAATGTAAAGCAAAGGGCCCAGAACCGATCCCTGGGGTACACCAAAAATGGCAGGGACCCACCGAGATCTAGTTGAGCCAGATATGACACAGTTTGTGCGATCATGTGCGAAGTCTATGCAGCAGACTAGAGCGACACCTCGAGTTAAGTCTGCCAAACATCAACGTTCAATTCACAGACATTTCAAAGAACCTCGGCAACGGTCGAATATGGACATCTCGCAGTCATTCCCATATCACGTTTCATCACACCGCCTCGCTTGAAATAATATAGACCTCAGAAACTAGTTCCATCGCACAGGGTCCATTGACTCCCAGGCCTTCATATTCTCAGCTCTCAGCTTGTTCTCAATCCTCCTTGACTGAATGAATATTTATATATTGGAAATTCATTTATATTATTAAGGAATATAGAATTATGTGCAATTTGCATATATATTTAAACAGCCTGCGCATTCGTGCATCATTTTTGCATCGATACAAGCTGCATATTTTAGTTGTCATCTTCATCGACAAACTGTTTTTGTTTAATGAAAACTGATCCACCCTGTCTGTCTTGTAGAACGATTCTGATAAACATCCCTACCTTGATCATAACGTTTGTCATGTGCAGCATAATTGGCCTGGTCGTCTTGGCTTATTATTCAAGCATCAAATGCGATCCTCTGGCCAACAAAGAAATCGCAAATCCTAACATGGTTGGCTATTTACATGTACTTCATGTCATTGGCAGTTGCCGTATTGATGCTGAGAAAGGGAAGTTGTGAACGGAGAAGGAAAATTTTCAATTAAATTAAACAAGAATTTTTAGACCTCTTAGTCTTTAGTGCAGTGGTTCCCAACCTTTTTTGACTGTCAGGCCACTTTTTCAAAGTTGGATGATACGAGGGCCCCTTTTTCTTTGTTGAAGGACATTGGGGGCCACAAGGCTAAATTTGAATTAACTAAAGGCATATGAAATTGTTATAATTGAATCACTATTTTTTAGAACTGCACAATCAAAATAGAATATTATTTTGTTTCGACGTTAATAAATCGCATCAAACATTCTATTTTGATGCGATTTAACAACGCCCAAATAAAATAAATATTATTAATAGAAAAGAATAATTATGTATTTTATCACGTCAAAATTGTCAATTTTTACATATATTTTCTTAATTCATTGATATGCCGCGGGCCATTTTTGTAGACCAGGCGGGCCACTTTTGGCCCGCGGGCGACGGGTTGAGAATCGCTGCTTTAGTGATAATTAATCTGTTCCACATTGGGAGCGAATTGCTAGGCGATGAGTTCGAGATAGTCAATGGGCGGGAGCGAGTCCTTTACTCGCAGCTGCTAAAAAATGACCCTGACTAATATCTTATGATAATAAAAATGCGTATAGTCCAGGGCTGTTTTAAAGAAATTTTTAGAACTGCACAATCCCTTCTTTCTTTTCCCAGCCTCCTTGGTAATTTACTTCCAATCGGAGGACAATGACCTTTTTGCTAGTTTTAACTGTGCAGAAGTGCTTCTACAACTGCCCAAATGCATTTAGAACTGCACACTGTGTGTACAACTGCACGTTAAAAAAGACTATACTATAGTCTAATATTAAACTTTGACTATGCGTTGAAAAACCTCACCAATAGGCTATGAATAGTCTGTTAAGCTGCATAATTAATTTAGCCTACGTATTAATTATGCATAAAATTCTTATAACCATTCCGTTGCAGTTGCTTCCCTACTTCGTTGTAACAATCTTCGCCGAATCTCCTGGATTCTCGGGACTTTTCCTGGTCACGCTGTATGGAGGAGCGTTAGGGGAGAGTGCTCCAAGACGCCCATGCTAAGGAAAATTGTGTGTTTCTTCCTTGTGGGCTCCAAGAGAAGTACATGTTTGACCCTAATGTAAAGAGTGATCATTGATAAAGCAATAGCAGCAACTTTAGAACTTAATTCAATAAGATCATCTGTGTAAATTTTAAAAAGTAGACCCCTCCAAACTGGGCGTCTTAGGAACCCTATACTACAAGACGCCCATAGGATGGGCATTTTGGAGTAATGGAAATTGACCAAAACAAGTGGCATTGCAATCATGCATTTTATACTAAAACAGACTGCATGAGAGAAAACAAATTGAACGAAAACTAAAATCCTTAAAATACAAAGCAATTCAAAGCACGAGAAGCAAAAATCCAATCTCTTTTGTAAGTCATTATTGTCATTTTCACTTCAATCACAGACTAGCGACATAAGTCGCACACGAATTCTTTGGATGTCTATTCGTCTGTACATTCTGCATGACATCAACATTTACACGTCCTGCATTCTTTCCATTTCACTGAAGTTTTAGGCAAGGGTGAAATAGGTTCAATAAACACTGATAAATTTGTATATGGGAATCGTATTTTTATGAGTAGAACGTGGTGTCATGGTAGGCACCAATTCTTGGCCAGTTGCTCATATTATCAAAGACGCTCATGGGCATCTTGTAATCTCTAGGCTTCCTATACAGTCAAGACGCCCATGGGCTTCTTGTAATCTCTATGCTACCTATGTATTCAAGATGCCCATGAGCTTCTTGTAATTTTGCAGTCCTTCTCTACTGACGCCATTTTATTTAACGAGGTCAATGTTTACTAGTTAGGTAAAACCATAAAAACAAATATAAATTAACCCTAAATAAACGGTGAAGTGCGGAAATTTGTACTGCATAAGACTAAAGAGAAAATTAGGCAAATTCGTAAATATGTACTCACAAAAAAGTGGTGAAAATCTAAAAAATTGATTTGTCGCGTCAATATCTTGAATACTGAAACATTACTGTTACGGAATGTTCACACGATGTCGCTGCATGCAATGAGACAACTAAAACACGAATATGTATCTTTTCAACCGTTTTAAAGGGGATGGGCATCTTACTCACCCTGGGCGTCTTGTAGCACTCTCCCCTAAGGTAATGACCATAATTTCATCAAGGATAAGTTGCTGTTTGCCTAAATTCGTATTATGGTAACTTCATAATTATAATTATTAGGGCCTATGTAGACTATTTTGCATAGCCTGCCCTTCTTATTGCCAAAGGCCCTAATTCAGGGAGAAATCTAATTACTCCGCACGAATAATCTGACGATCGTGGGCCTACTTCACCCCACGTTTCATAGTTTATTACCCTACCTACTACATCCGGCAACAGAGGTTGATTAACCATGCACAATGTCACTTCAATCAATCAATCGTAATTCATATAGCGTCCTTCAAGGCACTTGATTTCGATCGTTTCTCAAAGCGTTACCTCGTGCTCGTACTGGCCTAGTTATAGCTACACCGGTAAGCGAGAACAGTATTCGTCTGTTGGTTGCAACGGACTGCGGTTCAAGTCCCGGGCTGGGAGTTGACATTCAGAGATTTAGATATCTCGGGCTAGCACGTGTGGGACGCAGGGTCGCAAGCTCCTACGGAGCGACCTTGGGCAAGTTGCTTGTCCATCATTGTCTGTGGGGAAGGCAACGGGAAACCACCTCACTCATCTCATCCTCAGGGGTGTAAAGCCAATGAACGAGCACTGAACGAGCACTTCGGGCAGAGCACCATCATCATCAGTGCTCGTCAAGAAGTTGGTGCTCTGAGCTTAGCTTTTGATTGGGGCTTTAAAATTGTGAGATTATGATTGGGAAGGTTAGATTTCATTACCAATCAATATTCTATTGCGTTTCGTTTTGTTTTGGATCGTAAAGTACCGTGTCTTCGTCGCTGAGCGGTTTAGCCGCAAACTGTTGGGAGGACATTCTGAAGTGGAATCTAGACCATCTGCCAGAAATAAGGAAAGCTTTCATCAACAGACTCTTGGGTAAACTATTCCATAATTCGTCATAGCCTAAGCCTGCACAGCGTTATTGTAGGCTCAGTAGGATTTTTAGATAGTCGATGCGTTCCGTAGCGGACTCGTTTTCTCGCGGATATTACTTTGGTACAGTGGCGGATCCAGTGGGGGGCGGTTCGGCCACGGCCCCCCATTTAAAAATTTCTTTATTTTTGACCAGCTATTCTGACTCGGAAGGTTGACGTGTCTCCCACCCCACGAGTAGTTCCGTAGGCCCCTCCCCACACACCCACGAAGTTCGTATGCGAGGTCCGTACGACTAAAAACGGTCATCAACTACAAGTATTTTGGCGAATAAAATGGTATCTTTTTCTCGAGAATTCGAGACAAAATGACTAAAGAAGTTCATCAGATTTTTCGGCGACCAAGACGACAATTTTTCCCTGTCCCAAGACGGAAAATTTTGGCCCCCATTCGAAAATTTCTGTTTCTCCCCTTGCTTCGGTAGACCTCGTAATCGTGAACTTGAAATGTCTAAATGTTCTGGTAGTGCCGTAGTACGTCTATGGCTGCATGGTCGCTCTTTAGTATTTTCGTCTTTCCATCCTCATTAAAATTGCATAACTATTGCTTTTGTATTGCATTCAAATCGTGCATCTATTAATGGAATTCTTCAATCACTGCGGTGACAATGGTTTTCATCCGATCTTTCACTGGAATAACACGTCGGTCTGCCCTTGTTTTCCAGTTGTGCTTATTGGAGCAATATCGGTTGGAGTCGGTCTCCTATCGGCGTCTCTTCCAGGCACCATCACGCAGGTACACTTCCGTAGGACTATCATCCATGAGTTCTCTGTGAGAAAATGCATTTTGGCCAATAGGAGAATTGATCCATCTATCAGACATAAACAGGAATTTCGGCTCATTTCTGATTATCATAATTTTCAATGGGCTCAAACTGCTCCCGCCCTGGATAGGGATAGAAACCCCTGGACATCATCATCATCATAATCATCAGTATCATCAGATAGTCATCATCGTCGTCGTCGTCGTCATCGTCATCGTCGTCGTCATCGTCGTCGTCATCGTCATCGTCATCGGGCAACGACCTCTGGACCACAGTATATGGTAACTTCGTTTGGTCTTTGCCATCGGATCCGGAAAGACCATTGGGTCCTTTAATGGCCGGTATTTTAGCTCTGGTAAAAGTCCGCCATCGTCGTCGTTGCTATCATGATAATCATCATCAAGACGGTTATTATCATCATCATCATTATTATTATTAATTATTATCTTTGGCATTATATTACATTTAATATGCTATATAATATTTTTTTTTTATCATTTTACAAATATTATTTCTATCACTGTTGCCATCGTCGGTTGTTATAATATTATCTTCCTTATGATCATCGCCGTCATCATCATTTTATACCGACAAAGCTTATTGTTGTTATACAGCCATAAGAATATTATTACAATTGAAGGGCTTGGAGCAATAACAAGGTATGTCCAAAATCATGAATGTTGGGAAATCGACTTCAAAGATTTACCACTTCAAACAGCCGTATCTAAGCCATTTGATCACATATCGACAAACTGTTTTAAGCAATATGTACCTTAAAATTGTCTTTAACGAAATTTGTAAATGTTTCAATGCGAAAGATGAAATTATTATTATTTTTTATACATTTTGCATCACATCGGGTTATTGCAACACGAACACTCAGTCATCAGTATCATTTCTGGTGCAATAACAGGTTATGTCGACAAAGCGTTTTTTAGCAGCTGCAATACCACACATGTCATCTGGAATAAGTGAACATACCTTATTATTGCACTGAACTGTCTCTATTACACAGTTCGAGAATCGTGCAATAACATGGTAAGTCATCATAACTGTAGTACTGTCGATATATTTGATATGTAAAAACAGTGCAATAAGAAGTTTTAATGACATAACTGTAGAAATTGCATCCAATTTAAACGAAAGTGGGAGCAATAACAGATTATGTCAAATAACTTCATTGTTGCACCGGCTTCAATACAAAGTTTGTAAGAAAACACGGCAATGTATGTCGTCATACCTGGATATTGCATTAGAGTTATGGTCGAACTCTGACGAGTGCGCAATAACATGTTATGTTGACATAACGTTTTTTGAAAAACACCGCTCAAAACTATTCAGATCTGTACCAAATTTACAGAGTTGATAGATTACCATCTTCCGCTCACGGTGGCATACTGTTTCGCAAGACATAGGTATGTCGACATACCTTGTTATTGCTCCAAGCCCTTCAATTGTCATTTTTGTTATAATTTATATTGTTGTTGTTGTTGTTGTTTCCGCTGTTGCTACCACTGTGGTGTTTGTTGCTATGAAGTGTGTTGTCAAGTGTTGTCAGCTCACTTGTAACAATTGAAACAATCCGCAACGTCATTTTTCAAATAAAAATTATTAATTATTTCTACAATTAACTCTATTAACCATTGCGGCTACAGATTGGTATAGTTATGCTCAACTCGGTCAACGGTCCTCTGTTGGCGTTCTTCTTTCTTGGCGGAGTCTCCAGACACGCCAACTGGAAGGTCAGAACATTTATCATCATTTTATTATGCATGGTGCTGATGACGATGATTATCTTAAATTAGTATAATGATAACGAAGATGATTGTTTTGAAGCGTGTGGGAATGATGTCTGTGCGGATTTCTTGTTTGAGAGCTTCTGGACTTTTTAGTTATTGTTGTATTTGAAGATGGCAGTTCGATTGTCGTAAGCAACAGTGTTTTTGGGAGGTCCGTGAAAAGCACGAAGCAATGCAACTATCACATAAGAAAAATGATCAGATTATTTTAGTGCCCGACCTGTCAACCTTAAAGGCCAATAAGTTAAACAAAGGAATAGTGTGAGGAAGAGAGAATATTGTTCGCAAAAGACCTTTTATTTTTATTTTTTATTTTTTTATTTTTTTTATTGCTCCCAAGACAATTGTACACAGTTCTATTTTTTAAGCAGATCAGTATACTACAAATATGATAACAGAACATAAACAATTCAATGCAACTAACAGTTCATGGAAAACAAACGGAACCCCTGAAGGGAAAAAAATCCCGCTGGGTAGGGGCCCTACTTTCAAGATTAACCTTATAAGATGCTGGGAGATCAGCAATTAGGGCTGAAAGATTATATAAAAAAAATTATAATGAACAAGTAATACAAAAAGAAAAAGAAAAGAGTAAACGACAGTTAACTTCTATATTCCTAGAGACATACTTCATTTTTTGCAATGTGTGCTTTGATTAATTGTTTAAAGTGGGAAAAGGGTTTTACAGTTCTAAAAGTAGCCGGTAAATTATTCCAGATTAATGGACCTTGATATTTAATGGAGAATTTCCGTATGTTAGTTCTTGGATAAACACTTATGTAATCCCGATAAGTTCTAGTAAAATGAGTGTGTTTGACTGTAGGAAAGTAGTCTGTAAAGGCAGTAGGTAGTAAGTTGTTATTAAATTTATACATAAATTCCAGGGTTTGAGCTGTTCTTATTTGGGTTATATTTAAGAGATTTAGTTCTAAAAATAAAGACTTTGTATGGGCATTGTACGAAGACTTAGTAATAATTCTTATGGCCATCTTCTGGAGTGTTCTAAGACTGGACAAGTGGGTGTCATAGGTGGAAGTCCAGATGAAATTGCAGTATGTTAAGTAAGGATGAATTAACGTAGAATATAATTGTCGCAGAATATGTGGTGGAAGCAAATAAGATATTCTTCTGAGTATTCCTATGTTTTTTGAGATTTTCTTAGTAATTTCTAGGATATGTGTGTTCCATTTTAAATGTTGATCTATGTGAACTCCAAGGAATTTAGTTGATGGAACAGAAGGAATTATTGTGTCATCAATTAAAATTTCCCTCTTCGAATTTGGAATTAATTTTTTAGAGGTTCTAAATAAAATATAGTTAGTTTTTGACAAATTTAGTGACAACTTGTTAGCCCTAAACCAATCATTGGCTAGGGACAATTCCTCATTTACAAGTGATATTAGATGGTCATACGAAGCATGAGATATGAAGGCATTAGTATCGTCTGCAAAAAGGATGTAGTGTAGAAGAGTCGATGAGTTAGGTAGGTCATTGATGTAGATTAAAAATAACAGAGGCCCGAGTATGGATCCTTGAGGTACACCAAAGAAAATTAGTTTAAGATCAGAGAGGTTACCATTACACAGGACTTGTTGATAACGACTGTTCAAATAGCTTTTAAACCAGTCCAGAGCTAAATCCCTTATTCCATAGTGTTCTAATTTTGCAGTAAGAATTTTGTGGTCGACAGTATCAAAAGCTTTAGCAAGGTCTAAAAAAATACCGATAGACAATTCATTATTGTCCATAGCTTTAGATATTTTATCTTGTATGTCAAGAAGGGACATGGACGTAGAATGTCCCGGTTGAAATCCGTGCTGAAGTGGATACAAGAGTTTACTGTGCGTTATAAAGGAAAAAAGTCTATTGTACATTGCCCTTTCAAAAAATTTAGAAAAGAAATTTAGTACTGATACTGGTCTATAATTAGAAATTTCCGATTTACTGCCTTGTTTATGTATTGGAGTTATCTTTGCCATTTTAATTTCAATTGGTACCAATCCAGTTCTGAACGAACAGTTAATTAGTTCAGCAAGTGGTACTGCAAAAAAATCCATTAATGGGGATAATATTTTTGGGTCAAGTTCATCTGGTCCGGAGCTATGAGTAATTTTTAACGTCTTATTAATAGATAAAATTTCCTGGGTGTCAGTTGGCAGAATAACAATGGAATTCAGTGATGATGGAGGCATGAAGTTGTGAAATGGTTTAGTGGCTTGGGGAATTTTAATTGATAATGATTTTGGTTGGACCTATGTTCGGTGCATTGGGGTCGGAAGGTTGCGGGTTCGAATCCACCTCAAATCGCCGCGCAGGCGGCTTGAGATGGATCACCATGAGCAATGAGCATGTCCTTCAGTCGAAATTGATCGTGGACTTCTGCTGTTGGACATGACTGAAACTATATGGTAATTAGCCAATTAATGCGATTATATTTTCGACGACAATATTGCAATAATCAAGACACAATAAGAAATCATTGCATTCATTGCAAGTTGGTAAAGTCAAGTGACTTTTTGTATTAAGGGAATGATGGTCGGTGGCATTGTCGGTGTACTGATCATCTTCTGGTTGAGTATCGGATCTATATGACGGTGCGCAACAAGCACCCACCTCTGCCGCCTGTGTCCACAGAACAATGCCCTCTTCTTGGAAATCGCAACTTCACTCTCTCCCCGTTCTTACTGAATCAAACCAACTACAACACGTCCTTCGAAATCGTTGATGGAATCGACATCTGGAATGCAACCACGAGGACTCTGTCAAAGCCGAAACATGAAGTTGTAAGCACTGTTATGTTTCAATCAATCATTCAATCAAAATTTATATAGCGCCCCTGCAAGGTACCTACTCAAAGGCGCTCCCGGCCGAGATCAAGCGAAAAAAGTCTTCAACAGTTTGTGAAATTGAGAACAGCCTGGGAGAAGTCGCATAGTCAAGGGAAGTCCATGTTGGACCAACCACAGAAAATGAACGCCTCTGCATTGTTGCAGAGCGAGTGAAAGGAACCATTAAGTCACCATGGACAGCAGAGCGCAGTGCGCGGCGGTCTATGCAAGTGGAAAGAGAGAGGAAAAGCTCACACAGATAAGAGGGTACCCAGCCTGATAAGCATCGCCACACCATAGATGCAATCCTATGAGTTTAATGTTTGTCATTTATGTTGCACATGCCACATTGCCATTGAAATATGTTGTATTACATGATATTGCAAAACAACTAAGTTTCTATTGGAAATCACGTGAAGAGCTGGAAGTGTAGGCCTATTTATACGATCTACACTTGAAGCATAAACGCTGCATTGCCTAAAATCACATTTAAGAATTTTTCAATTCTTTCAAAATTCCATTAACTTCTTTCTGTAGGCGACTCAACTTCGAGGTCTGGAGAACTTCTATGCAATTTCATATCTGTGGTTAGCGCCGTTGGGAGCCATCATCACAGGAAGCGTCGGCATTATTGCATCTGTCATTTTGAGTAAGAACAATTAGTCAACTCTTAACCCCTTCCCTGGGGAAGACGTATATTATATACGTCCAAAAACAGGCTTTAAGCATATAAATTCCTGAGGGAAGGGGTTGAACTTCTTTGCCTCCTTTGTAAAAATAACTATGACTTTTAATTTCCAGCTTAATGCGCTGCCTATATTATATTACCCTCTAATCCAGTCGAGAATAAGAAGAGGAGGAGGGGGATGAGAAAGAAGGGGAAGAGGGGTAGGACGAAGAGGAAGATGAGGAGGAGGAGGAGGAAGAAGGAGAAGAAGAGGAGGAGGAGGAGGAGGAGGAGGAAGAAGTGGAAGAGGAGGAGAAGGAGGAAGAAGTGGAAGAGGAGGAGAAAGAGGAGGAAGAGGAAGTGGAAGAGGAGGAGTCGGAGGAAGAAGAATAAGATGATGAGGAGGAGGAAGAAGAGGAAGAGGAGGAGGAGGAGGAGGGCTGCGGTGATTAAGATGAAGATAATAGAAGTAAATAATAACTCCAGCCTATTGTCTACGGTAGTATCTGTTGTGGAGTCCAATATGTCCTCCAGTTCCCAATCTAATAAACCCATTCTAATAAGCGGGCTCTTTCATCTAACCGAATTGATTTGATCAACATTGCGTTTAAGCAGGGACCAATCCGGCCATGCCCCACCTCATTTAAAAAGTGCATAGGACGTGCTCCCCATTTGGTCTCAACAAGCGTTAAATCAATGCAGCGGTAGAGAAAAGTAGGATACGATGACTAGAGAGGTCATAGAATATTCGAGAAAAAAAATTATCAGACCGTTCGTTTAAGGATATGTCACCAAAATGTAGTCACTAGCAAAACAATTGTTCGTTGCAAGTTTTGAAATATTTTCTAATAATCGAAAGAAATTTCAACGCAGCTTTGCTTCTAAAACAGGGGACAGAGACCTGGAGGCGAAGGTGGATGAACGTCTTCTTTTCCGCCTGCGCTGCAGCTGTGGATGGTCAGACGAAAGCGAGAACCAAGAACAAATGGACGACAAGAATTACATATCGATTCAAGAAGTAGGCGCAACATAACTACTTTCATAATCATCTTCTTCTTTTTTATCTTCATTTCCTGATGCCCGAATTAACACAGATAGATCTGAGTATCATTGCTGTTCTCGAGCAATAATTCGTCAGGCTTAGTCAAGTGACACCTCTTGCCATTTTTCGGGCGCCCATGACCAAGGTATTTCTTGCTCTAGAAATGACCAATTTGTCAAACTGGTTTACATAGTTTTCAGTGGATAGGATACAAATTGTTTTTGATAGATTATCTCTTTCAGTGTTACTCTGTTTCAATTAGGGACTGATGGAGCCAGAGGATAAATATCTGAAGGACGTTGAAATAAAGTCTCTAAATTCAACTGAAGATCGGTTTCACACGGTAATCGAAAGCGTTGTAAAGAAGGAAACGGAAAACGGTTTGCTGAAAAACGACGATTCGTGAAGAGCATCTTCTCACAGCGTTCGCTGAGCGTTGCCTAACACGTTAGACATGACAGAAGACCTCCTCGTAAAACAAATGCCTTATTACGGATGGTGCTTGTGTATGGCTGCCACTAGTCTATAGGCTACGGTTCTTGGATACGAGTCTTTTGGTTGAGTTCGTATAATTAGGCCCAGGGGACCAATCCGGCTATGCCCCCATTTATAAATTTCTTTATTTCTTTATTTGTTACCAGCTATTCTGGCTCGGAAAGTTGATGTGACCCTCCGCATGAGTACTTTCGTAGATCTCCCACGCCCCACGAGGTCCGTACACACGAGCTCCGTGCAAGGGCTTAAAAACACTGTTCGACTAAAAAAGGTCATAAATTATTTTCGCGGATAGCATGGACTCTTTTTCTTGGGAATTCGAGACAAATGACTAAAAAAGGTCATCAGAATTTCGGTGACAAGACGAAATTTCCTTGTCCCAGGACCCAAAATTTTGGCCCCCGTTTTAAAATTTCTGTATCTGCCCTTGAATGGACCTATATGTAGCATTGTCATTTTCCTATAGCAGTTCCCCGACAACAAAATTTGTGTCTGTTGATTTAATGTCTGAACATTGATACACGAATTCTATTTACAGTGCATATTATTATTATTTTTATTATTATTATTATTATTATTATCAACACCTTTTAATTACTTCAACAAACAACATCAGTAACAGGAAGAACAATGTACTAGGGAAGCAGTATATTGTTATGTCTCCTCTGGATTCTGCTCAGCTAAAGTGCCTCGAAAGGTCACCGAATTAAAACGCTGAACGGTTATAGAGAGACGTTGCAACAGAAAACAGGTCTCTCTCGGAGCATCGGAATTTATTATTATTATTACTATTATTATTATTATTATTATTATTATTATTATTATTATTATTTTTTTTTTTTTTTTTTTTTTTTTTTTTATTATTTCATCCGTTTATTATTGATTCAACAATTCAATTATTGCAAACAGTCAAACAGTGCAACAGCTGTGTGCGATTGGGCGAGTCAAACCACCCTCATCCATGTCAATTAAGGGCTTAATAAACGACCCTGTGAAAGCCACAGCATTAAAGCGTTGTATTGTCATTGAAATACGTTGGAACAAGAAACTTGATTCTCGGGGCTCCCCGGTTGCTTGTGTTAGACGCCGGCCCAAATCTGAGATGAAGTCTAGGCCTTTGTTGTTGATTGGGCCTAGGGTTTCCAAAGCCACCGGGACGAAAACATGAGCGTCAAGGAGGGCACTGTATTTCTGGTTCTTTCTATCCTCCGCCAGGCTAGCTGCTGATCCGGCTCGGATGGCTGAAGCGGTAAGGTAAGACGGTGCCAATGTGTCCACCACTGTGGCGTCCCACACCAAACCTCTGCCGGCTTTCCATGGGATGAGCGTGATTCCATCCGGTCGTTTGCCGTCCGATCTTACCAATCCCTGAGGTTCCTTGGCCGCCGGGTATCCAGCTTTAATAAGAGCACGGTATATCAAATCGTTCAGTGTACCATGGCGGGCCATACGGCCAAAACCTAGCGAGCAAGACAAACCGTGCTCGCCCCTTGCTGTGACAAGTGAACCACAGGTGCATGTGTGTGGTTCGCAAATGTTAGCTCCTAAGCGCAATCCAACTGCCACCCTCAAAGCTTCGTCACTTAATCTTAAACCGCAAGACGTGATCGGCAAGGCGTGCAGCCAGTCTCCGGCATGCTGAGTCGTGATTGCATTCAAACGGGCCTGGTCGCATTTATCGGTGAGTGAGTTGGATAGTTCCGAGAATGACTTTTGCAGTAGTGGGTTGTCCCATTGAGATTGCATTTGAGTTGGGAAGTCTTCTGTGATTTTGATTCCTAGTTCTTCCTGCCACATCGCCATCAGCTTCTCCACCTGCGGGTCCGGCTGATAGTCGAGCATTCCGAATATGTCAGACTGGAGGACGAGGGATACAGAAACTTTCGAAGGGGGGGGGAAATTTGTATCTTGTTGGTGGGGCAGGGGAAATTTTTGGTTGCCGCCAAAAAGTTAATGACCCTTTTTTAGTCATCCGTCTGATTTTCCGGGAGAAGGATACCATTTCAACCGCCAAAACAATTGATGACTTTTTTTAGTCACCCGTCTGATTTTCCGTGAAAAGTATACCATTTCAACCGTCAAAAAAGTAGTCGATCGAGGAGAGTCATGGTAAATCAAACTGGGGGGGCACGTCCCATGCGATTTTGTAATAGGGGGCCTGATATCCTGCTTTTCTCTCCCGCTGCATTTTTTAATGGCTTGTTGAAACCAAATGGGGGGCCACGTCCCATGCAATTTTTAGATGAGGGCCATGGCCATATTGCCCCCCTGGATCCGCCCCTGCTCGCCGCGAGCGTTGGCCGCATCATGAAATTATCCTTCTCCATTCTTGTCGACCTTCCGTGCTCCTTGTGATCTGCTCCACCGTCATTCCAGTCCAGGCTCGATTGTTATCTATCCATGTCATAATTATTAGGTCTTCCTCTTCCTCGCCAACCCGGTGGCATATTTCCAAAATGTACATGGCAGCTGCAACCGCATGGTTTTCAGCCAATCACAGGTCACGATACACATTTAACTGTCAGCATTTCACAACCAATAAAAAATATCGTTACTAGTCGTAAAATAAAGATTCCTTTTAAACAACCTTCACTCTTTTATGTAGGATATTTTCAACTTCTAGCAAAATTTAGTCCTCGCAATTTAACGTAGGCTATAGTGATAGGCCTATGAAACTGAATTATAAATCAGAAAGGTCATAAAAATTATTTCGAAATCGATTCTCATCAGGGCTGTTTTTAAGGAATTTATAGAATTGCACAAACCCTTCTTTCCTCTCCCATCCTCCATGGGAAATTAGTCCCAGTCGGGGGAAAATGACCTTTTTCAACTATTTTTAGCTGCACAGAACTGCTTCTACAACTGCACATGTCCATTTAGAACTGCACATTTGTGCACAACTGCACGTTTAAAAAAACCTGATTCTCATATCAGTAGCCTAGGCGTATAAATGAGCTGTGTCATTCTCAGGCGGCTATTGCTTTAGCACTCTAAATTGTTCGCCTGACAGCGTAATTATTGTTTCGTCAGTCCTACTTCTACATTGGCATGAATCATTTCTAATCGATCCAGCTTTCATTCAGGCAAGATATGTTTCATCCCAAATTGATTTCATCAATCCGATTGCAATTTAGCGACAATTCATTTCCTCAATAAAAATTTATGCGACCGACTAAATCTAGAGCGCTAAAGCGACTGGTTCTTGTGCATCCTACCGACATATTTTATAATTACAAAACATTGTTCATTAGTGTTCTTATTTTGGCGCATTAATTTTTTCATTTAAGTTAGGCCTTTCTGACTGCCTAAATAGAAGTTTGACGACAAAAATTACCCTTTTATAAATAGAAGTTGGATTGATTGAAAAATCTTTGCTCCTCACCGTCTCCCTCACTGTCTCTTCCCCTTCCTCTTCCTCTTCCTCTTCCCCTTCATCTTCCTCTTCCTCTTCCTCTTTATCTACCTCTTCCTCTTCCTCTACCTTTTCCTCTTCCTCTACCTCTTCCTCTTCCCTTCCCCTTCCCCTTCCCCTTCCCCTTCCTCTTCCTCTTCTTCTTCTTCTTCCTCTTCTTCTTCTTCTTCTTCTTCTTCTTCTTCTTCTTCTTCTTCTCCATTCCTTTCCATCTCACTCTGCATCTGGTTCTACCTTTGTCTTTTCATCTCTGCCACTGCTATTTTCTCTCTGTCTCTGCATCTGCATCTAGTACGACGACCAGGACACCTGACTATCGACGGAACCAACCTTCCTCGCTACTCTCCACGCTTCTCTTTTCGTCTCCTGACTGCCTGACCGACTGACCGCCTCTCTGCTACTGTGCAGTCCGTTTTATGTTGCTACTCTTGGCTCGCCTGCCGCAGATAGTTTTTAGCCAAGCTGACAACAGTAGCATTCCTAAAGTTGTTGCTAAGCAACCCAGTAGTGCTCGAACGGCCTTTTGGTGACCTGCCTCTCTCTCTCTCTCTCTCTCTCTCTCTCTCTCTCTCTCTCTCTCTCTCTCTCTCTCTCTCTCTCTGTCTCTCTGTCTGTCTGTCTGTCTGTCTGTGTCTCTCTCTCTCTCTCTCTCTCTCTCTCTCTCTCTCTCTCTCTCTCTCTCTCTCTCTCTCTCTCTCTCTCTCTCTCTCTCTCTCTCTCTACCTGCCCGTCGCCGTATCTTCATTTTCCCCTCTCTAACCATATCCACTACCAGCGGCCACTCCTCCTCCTCGTACTTCTCTCCTATGAACTTGGTCATTTATTAATGGGTGTCGAATCACAGTTGCAAAGTGACCTGTTCTATAGGGCAGTCATATTGCTGTCGCACACATGTTTGATCTGTCTAGTCCGGCTGACGTTGATGCCTCTGTTAATTAAACTCCCATTTCCTTGATTCGAGCAGTCCAAGCAGATAGCTTTCGAAGGTTTCCAACCTTAACCTCTGATATATATATATATATATATATATAAATTATATATAATTATAAGCTTTATTAGACGCGTGTTAAGTTTGGCTGCAGAGATTCATATCCACCAGGTGGGAAGTATCGACAGATCTGACGCTGTGACAAATTTAATCATCGGTCCCTTTGACGGTGTGACAGATCATGCCGGCTGGAAAAGTAATACGATGAATGAAAACAATAGCCCATTGACGACTCTAATCTATGGATACGAAGACACATATAAATATACATATATTTGTGTATATACATATATCCATTTACCATTCCGTATACACGATTTCGTGGAATAGCCAGCAGTACTGTTGCTTTCTAGCAGTCTTATTGAGACTTCAACAAATTTTGCTGACGACTATAATTATCTATGGATACATAATTTATGTATATACCTATTCATTTGCCATTCCGTATACACGATTTCGTGGAATAGCCAACAGTACTGTTGCTTGCTAGCAGTCTTATTGAGACTTAAAGCCTGCAGTCATCTTTAGCATAGTACGTTGGGTGATAGTAACACAACTCTGTGCTTTCTCACATCAAATAATGCCGGACGACAAATCTGCGTCAGATGTAAGTAATAAAGCATACCAGGACTGTTTTTAAGGAATTTTTAGAACGACACATCCCCTTCTTTCTTTCCCATCATCCATGGTAAATTACTCCTAATCGGATGACAATATACTTTTTTACTAGTTCTAACTGTACAGAAGTGTTTCTACAACTGCACAAATCCATTTAGAACTGCACGTTTTGTGTACAACTGTACGTTAAAAAAGCCCTGAAGCATACTTCCACTACACGTCAATAATTGAATTGTTTAGGCAAACTGAGCATTGTTTTTCTTAGCATCTTCTTCGTCCTCATTTTCTTCTCCCTCCTCCTCGACATCTTCTTCTTCCTCTTCATGATCACTTCTTCTTTTCCTTCTTCGTCTGCTCCTCCTGCTTCTTCCTCTTTCTCATCCTCTTATTCAATTCGATTCTTTACCTCTTCGTGGTCTTCCTCTCTTCCACTTCCTACTTCTTTCTTCTCCTCCCTACTTCTCTCCATCCTGATGCTCCTGTTCCTGTTACTTACTCAATAACAACTGCTACTGCCTCTGCCACTGCTTCTGCTACTGCTACTGCAACTGCAACTGCTACTATATCTTATACTACTGCTACTACTGCTACTACTGCCACTACTGCTGCCACTGCTGCTACTGCTACTGCTGCTGTTGCTACTACCACTACTACCACCACCACCACCCCTACTACTACTACAATTGGGGCGCGGTGGTGTATAGTGGGTATGTTCGTCGCCTTACAGCCGAATGGTTGCAGGTTCGAATCTACTCGCATTTGCCCAGCAGCGTGAAACTCCGATGCAGTGTCAGCCCTTTAGTCGGGAGCGCCTCTGAGTAGGGAGCTTGAAGGGGCGCTAAAACATATGTACGTATACAAAATACAATTACTACTACTACTGCTGCTACTATTACTAATACTGCTGCTGCTATTGCTACTACTGCTAACACTACCTAAACTACTACAACCACTACATCTACTGCTTCTGCTGCCAATACTACTACTACTACAACTACCACTACCACAACTGATACAACTACTGCTATTCCTAATACTACTACACTACTTCTACTATTCTACTAGCTGCTACTACTACTACTACTACTACTACTACTACTACTACTACTACTACTACTACTACTACTACTACTACTACTACTACTACTACTGCTACAATTACCAGATACTGAAATGTTACTCATTGCAGTTAAATCGCACAGTGAGCTTATTCAGAAGAATGGAGTCGCATCTGCATTGGGCGGACATACTGATCCTTGTCGTATTCATGGTCATCTCTCTGGCCATTGGAGTCTACCATTCGCTGACAGGAGGTCGACAGAAGACCGTAGCCGAGTTCATCATGGCCAATAGAAGACTCAAGGTCATTCCGACGTCCATTTCTCTGCTCGTTTCATTCCTGACAGCCAACTTGTTGCTCGGAATGACGGCTGAGATGTACTGTTATGGAATCCAGTACCTCATCTTCTGTGTCCTTGCTACACCAATGACCTTTTTCTTTATCGAGCGCATCATTGTTCCGTGGCTGTATCCTCTGAAGTTGGTCAGTGTGTTTGACGTAAGTCAGCGCTTTACTTTCTTTTAGTTGCGGCATTTCGCATAGCATCTCATACTTCAGCGGTCGGCCTTCGTTATGACTTCATTGTCGGTGTAATTCTTATGCGTTTTGTATGCTCCCTCGAACAACTACACCGTGATTCAAAAAAAGTAATCTAACAGAAAATTGCTTGTAAACTGAAATTTCGGCATATGAAGTTGAAAGATACATATCTTTTTATCCGTTCAACTTTATCTCATGAAATCTTGGAATCATATTCTTGGTACAATTCTCTAAATATTTGGAAAAGTTTAGCGTGATATGTTTTCAGGCATTGGAAATATATGAAAAATAATTTGGCTTACTTTTTTTGAATCACGGTGTATTTGCATCGATTTCCTCAATAAAATATTATTCCAAACCTATTCTATTGGTCATCGGATTTGATTTTTGCATTTGAACGCAATATATTCGGTGATGCCAGGTCTTGGCTCGATTGTTCTGAGTTTGAACCAACAGCGTGGAATAGTATCTGTGCCATGCCATTCGTAGGGATTTTGTTGTTTGCACTTTCCAATAACGACCTTATAATTATTGTCCGCCGATGTTGAGTCACTATCTTGGAGTCGAGTTTTTAAACGAATGCTTGAACGTCAACTAACTTACCGAAATAGGCCTACTGCTCTTGCAATAGTGCTTCCCGTTGCAATTTTAGGCGGCGTTGAGGCATTGTGTCTTTTACAACCTTCTGTTTGTGTATCAATCAAAATGAAAACAAATAAGACAATTATTGCATCTGAATGATTGTTTTTGCAAGTTATATCGAGAGATCCAGTCTAGAGTGTGTTCGTAAACTGATCTTACTGTTCCTTGCATCGATTGCAGAAAATGCCAGCGTATCCTCGGTTTGTGTTTTAGTATTTGGAAAGGCGATTCATGTCAAAGAGCGTCAGGATATTTGGAGCTTCGATGGGAATCCTGAGCGGGGTAAATGCAGTGTCGTAGCTAGCTTTCATGGATATGTGTGCAATCTCCCGCATGGACCCATAATGGAATTTTAAGACCGGAATCCTTGCGTTATTGTTACCACGGACTACTCTCACGGACAACCCTTCGAACTCAACGCATTTGTTCCTGATCCTATGGTAACTCGACCCGGACCACCACGGACTACTCTCACGGACAACCCTTCTAAATCAACGCAGCGCTCATGAATAAGCTAGTGCCCCGCGCTTGGCTTTCGAGTGGCGCTTTAGAAATTTCGAGTTTACGATTAGGCCTACGATTACGATTACGGTTAAACCTTTGAACCTTGGGTTCCTCATGTAAAAACACCTTGACCCTGGGTTTCTGAGTAATGTATGTATGCACTTATGTCTGTATACATGTATGTATGTATGTGTGTATGTTTGTATGCATGTGTGTATGAATGTGTATGTATTAATGTATGTATGTGTATGTATGTATGTATGTGTGTATGTATGTATGTTTGTATGTATGTATGTATGTATGTATGTATGTATGTATGTGTGTCTATGTATGCATGTATGCATGTATGTATGTATGTATGAATGCATGTATGTATGTATGTATGTATGTATGTGTGTATGTATGTAAGTATGTATGTATTTATGTATGTATGTACGTATGCATACATGTATGTATTTATTTTAGTAGCGTGAGGCCGCTGTAGAGGACATTAGGGTTCAAAGAGTTAATTTGTTATCAAGATCATCAAAATTTATGAATGACATTTGCTATTAGCACATGCAATGCAACTCACTCACAGTATAAACTGGAGTGAGGCAAAAAATGAGAGAGATAAATTAAAGCGTTATAACTAGAGTGTTACAGGCCTAGATGGGGCACGGTGATTTCTGTGTCTTGCGACCGAGAGGTTGCAGGCTCGAACTTCAAGCCACTGCGTAGCTGCCTTGAGCAAGTTGCTCACCCAAAATTGTCCGTGAGAAAGGCAAAGCTGGTTTCAGGTGTTTAAGATCGTTTGTACATTGTCAAAACGACATGCAACATTGACATCGGTGGTTGAAAACCACGATTTTGATTCTGAGATTTTTTAATTATTAAATTTAACACTTTTCTGTTCGTTTATACTTATGACATTTTGTCCGGGACATTTTGTCAGGTGACATTTTGTCATAAGTATACATTTCTCCCATGTCATTTGTTCCATGGCATTTTGTCATACATAGAACTAGACACCAGAAGGTGGGACTCTAGAATTATTGCAAGTTTAAATGTGCGATAGGGCCGCAAATGATAATCAATCAACCGTAATTTATATAAAGTTGAATGCGATTTAGAAACTGTCTTGTTCGTAGGTCCTGTTTATGGGAGTGGCAATGTATGCACCATCAGCAGCTCTGGAGTCTGGTAATTATTACCAATGGGTATATCGATTGTTCTCCAGCGCTATTCCATCTATTCTTATCGTCATGGTCGCCGTCATCGCCTACAGGGAACGCTAACGTCATGATCATCAATGTTACTGTCATTAGCGCCAACTTCATCATGATAAACGTCAAAATAAGTCTTCTTCGTAAAATCTACCACCAAATGACATCTTATATTATCAGTCTGAAAGTTTGTAGCTCCCGTTCTGTATAATTTTGACTCTTCGTCCAAGAGTATGCTCGGAAATGACAGAGTGTCGGTTTACAAAAAAAATTTGCAATTGATTCTTACCCAAACTTTAAGGTCGACGCGACTATTTTCAGCTCTTATAATTCACTTTAAAATACGAGATACTATAGCTTTTAATCAGATTTAATTAGCCATGTGCCGAATTAGCAGAGTCGACATTCCGTATGACGTCATTGTTGTCCAATAATAATTTCCGTAGCAATCAACCGTTAGTAAAGAGTCGACAATCCGTATGACGTCATTGTCGATCCGGTTGACAAACCGAAACCGGTTACAGTTACGCAGTTGAAACAATAATATTCACAATAACGCAGATAAAAGAAATATTAATTATACTAACAGAACAGATAGCCTGCAATAATTGTATGAGGTCACAGTCAGAGGGGCGGCCGGGCGGGTCATGTTTGGCTTTTGGGGGAAGCGGGGACAGGGTGGAGGCTTGACGAAAATCCGAAATTTTGCGGTCAACGATGGGTACCCCAGAGGAGTAGTTCACGGGCAACGCCAGGTAGCCTACCACATCTAGTAAAATATATGGAAGACAATTATGATTATAATCAGTGTGTGTTCTTTACCTAGCCGTTGGTTTGCCAATTGCGGTTTCGATTCCAGTCATGGCCGTTGTATCGGTGGTATATACAGCTCTCGTAAGTACAACCGCTGCACTAGGATCTATAATAGGTTAGGCGGCTTAGGCTAGCATACGGTGAATTATTACTGATGTCCATAGTTGTGAAAATAATAATAATAATAATAATAATAATAATAATAATAATAATAATAATAATAATAATAATAATAATAATAATAATAATAATAATAATAATATTTTGTCTTTAATTCAACGCCTGCAAACGCACTGCGCTTTACATTTACAAGTTATGCAGTAATCTTAATTAAACTTAACTACTAACTGAACATGAAGCGACCAACCCTCGAATCGAGGATGGTTAAAGACAAGACAAGACAAGACTAACTGAACAGACAGCTTTGTAATTACACGGCGCTAATAGCAGCCTACAAAGCTAATCCGCCCAACGGGGGCTCGAACCTGCTACCTCTCGCACTCTACGCCAGCGTGTTATCCATTGCGCTACCGGGCCCCCGGGTAGTAATCTCTTCTGTCTTCCGCCAGGCTATGGCCGACTACGAGGCTTTGACTAGACTTGTCCAAACAGTCATGACTCTGGTTTTTATCCAAGGCATATTCTCATGTCCATGACCTGCGCTGAGCACTCTTATGTCCCTTTCACCTTGCTCATCCAAATTCTCGGTCATCTTCCTCTGCCTCTTGTTCCCTCCACGCATCCGTGATAGAGGGCAGCTGCCGGTGTAAGGGTTTCAAATTACCCCCCCCCCGGTTTCAGATTACCCCGGACACTAGATTTGCATCAATCATCGCATTTATTGCACTAAAAAATCAGAAAAATGATCCCGCTTCTTGTCTTGGTCTAAAGATTTTCATCCGTCATCCCACTTCGTGGCTTGTAATCAATATTTTGATCGGAAAAAAATTGAAAAATTGCCTCGAAGCCATTTCTCCATGTAACTTCAGCGGCGATTAGTATTTATGGGTGCTCTTGGTTCCATTCATACAAACTGTAAACATGCAGATTAGAGCCCTTTTGTGGTGGGCCCAGTGGTCTGGAATGGGCTCCCACAGGAGCAACTTCTGTTTCCTGGGGCTCTTGATGTTGAAGCATTTTTTATTCAACTCAAAATTGTGCTTTTGCCGCGCAAGATTCTGGAGGGCTTCTGCGTAGTCACGTGAAGAAGCGCTATGGAGATTCTGGAATGAACTCATGGCGAACTGTTAACAGTTGTTATTGATGTCTGACCAGGGATGTACACGAGGGTATACGCGAGTATACAGCGTGTATTCACCTCCGGGAAAAAACGTCATCGTATACTCACCTCCCGAAAAGTAGGGTATACGCTGTTAAAAAGCAGGGTACACCGTACACGCTAGTAGTCAGCTATTTTGGGACGGCAAATTGACGAAATTTCCCGAGATTTTGGCCGAATGACTAAAAAAAAGGTCGTCAGTTTTTTCGGACGGCAAACTGACGAAATTTTCCCGAGATTTTGGCCGAATGACTAAAAAAAAGGTCGTCAGTTTTTTTCGGACGGCAAACTGACGAAATTTTCCCGAGATAATGGCCGAATGACTAAAAAAAGAAAAAAAGGTCGTCAGAAATTTTGGGCCGAAACAGGTAAGTTTTTCTCCCGGTCAGCGTGTACTCACCTCAAATTTTACCAGTACAGCCCCATGTCTGACGGATGTTTTATGATTGCAGGGTGGTATGCGAGCTGTGATATGGACGGACGTCTTTCAGTTTCTCATCATGGTTGGCGGAATGGTCGCCATTTTAATCAAGGTATGCCCTAAAACGATGGCATGACGATTATGGTTGGATTGATGACTATTATGATGACACAGTGGTTGTGCAGGTGTTTCTACTATTGAAACATGATGATTTATATGGAAATTAAGCTTGTAAGTTGCCCAATAAAATACGAGTACGTGGAAAGCGATGCCCAGTGACCTGAAATGATCTAAATGTGAAGTCCAAGTGAAATGGTTTTCTTGTTACCTTCGAAGGGTCTGATCGTCGTTGGTGGAATTTCAAACGTCTTCCGATTGGCTGGGGAAGAAGGTCGACTCGTCTGGGCAAAGTAAATATCATCATAATTAAATATATATCATAATCACCATAATCGTATCTGCAATTTAATTACCATCATCATCATCATCATCATCATCATCAATCATCATCATCATCATCATCATCATCATCATCATCATCATCATCATCATCACCATCATCATCACCATTGTCAACATAATCTTCATCATTATCATCACCATTGTCAACATAATCATCATTATCATCATCATTATCATCATCATTATCATCATCATCGTCGTCGATGTCGCAATCATTGATGTCATCATTGCTATCATCACTACCATCATGACACATCATTATCATCACAATAAGCATCGTCAACGTCAATATCATCGTCATCATCATCACCATCACCATCATCTTCACTATTTACATCGTCGTCCTCATCATTCTTTTCAGCAATGTTGCCGTTTCCATCACCTTTATCCTGCTCTTCAGACCTGGTCTTGCGTGTCGTCTTCATTTAGCAGGCGGCGCACTCTCTTCAACGCAGGGCCGCTAGTGCAGTCCCGAGCGCTGTGATAACATTGCGGGGCCTCTTCTGTCAGCCACCGGTGTAAAGGTTTCAAATTACCCCCGGTTTCAGATTACCCCTTGCACACTAGATTTGCATCATTCACCGCTTTAGTTGCGCTAGACAATCAGAAAAGATCCCGCTTCTTGTTTTGCTCTGAAGATTTTCGTTCGTCTTTCCACTTCGTGGTTTGTTATCAATATTTTCATCTGTAACTAATATACTAATCGCCGTCAAAGTCACACGAAGAAACGGCTTCGAGGCTATTATTTTTTCGGATCAAAATATTGACAACAAACCACGAAGTAGGACGACGGATGAAAATCTTCAAATCAGAACAAGGAGTGTGATAATTTTTTTTATTTGAAATAGACTTGTAGGCCATGATTTTGACGCTTTACCGAAAATAACTTCTATTAAACAAATTCTTATATGCGGAAAGAAAGCGATACTTGAGATTCTCCGATATAAACAAAACATCGTCTACTCAAAAGGCTGCGAATATTGATGCTGGTCACGTGGTATGTTTATGCATTGACTTCGCCCGCGACACTCCCGACCATAGATCATGAATATTAATGATGAGTCACATGAAATATTTGGGCATTAACTTCATCATTACCACCCTAGCAAATGGAAACATGTGGTCGGGCAGGACATAGGCTGAGGGCAGACTCACTGCTAAGGGGCCGTCCATAAAGTACGTCACGCTCCAGGGGGGAGGGGGTGTAAGAAACAGTGATGCCACAGCTGGGTTTTTTCCACTAGATCTGGGTTTTTTGGCCTTCGTCTGGGTTTCTGGGTTTTTTTTGGGCAAGATCTGGGTTTATTTTGGTGAGTTGACATTTTGTACTTACAACACATGAATATTCTGTGAAATTCAATGTAAAATGGTTGTGATACATAATTTTCCCACTAATTTTAATTTTAAACTCCACAATCAAGATCTCATGTTGTCAATTCACAAATAATTTATAACCTGAAGAATAGTTCTGCACAGAAATAGACCATTTTGACATTTCAAAATAGGTCAGGTCACTCATCTCTTTACTTGTAAAGCCCTATTACATCTATAACATGAATATACAGTTATACACTGCAGGTCAGGTCAATCCTCTAGTGGTATAATAGCCAAGTTGTTGCAGAGTATTAATGTTCTAGGTGTTTAAAACGTTGGATTGTTGGTGCATTAAGAAAATTTGGCTGGACACCTCGGACAACTTTAAAACTTTGTAAACTTAAGCCACATGTGCTATGTGCTTAGGCTACAATTCTGGTAGACTCAACCCGCTGCGAAGGCGCACACGAATATATTGATCAAGTTTATTGTCAGTATGGATCCCGAGTCTCTGACAACTTTGGCAATTGATACTTTTAAAGTTGTAATTACATTTTATTCGACTCTTTTGACGAACATTTTGTTAATCCTCATGCGAACAAGCGAAAAACCAACTTAATTTGAACAAAGGGGGTCTAAAATAGCTTATAGGAATAGTCTGGGTTTTTCTGGGTTTTTTTCGGAAGAAAATCTGGGTTTATTTCAGAAACCTCAGTGGCAACACTGGTAAGAAAGTGTGACAGTTTGTGACAGGGGAGGGGTCAGGCCATGTGTGACGTCACACATTTATTTTTTAAATTCTTTATTATTTTTTTTTTCTTAGTACCTAAAATCCGACCCGGCCCGGCCAGGCGTGTCTAAAACCCGGCCTGGCGGGATAAAAGTTGATTTCCCGTCACTTTCAAAGCGTTTAGGGACACACGTCACTATCAGAGGGATTAGGCATAGTATCCTAGAGTTTAGAGGATTAGGTAAATGGTTATGTTTTTAAATTTTTTGTTCGAAAGTGTGACGTACTTTAGGGGGGTCCGAGATTTGTGACAGTTTGTGACAGGGGGAAGGGGGGTCAAAAATAGCGTGACGTACTTTATGGACGGCCCCTAAGGAAGGAAAATGAAGGGGAAGCGAACAAGTGGAGGATCACGACAGATGACAATGGCTATGATATGATAATAAATTAAAGGACATGGGGAGGAAGCGAAGAATAAGAAGTCAAGCATGGAGATGAATGGCGACGTCGGACATTTCAATCTGCTTAGGAGTCAGAAAACTATAGAAGAAGATTGCATTGTAGTGTATTCTATTGTAGGCTATAATAAGCATTTATAAAGCACCTGTTAAAGAATAGCTATTCAGAGACGCTCTCAGCGTGACAGCTCCCGAGGAAATAAGAAAGACTTTAAGCAGCGAAAGGCTGAATATAGCCTAGATCTATGCCACCTATGATAAGATCTAACTACGGATAGTGGGAGGGAGGTCATTCCACATAGAAGGGCCTGCAATGGCATAGATTATTATTTTTATTATTACATAAATTTATTACGCGCGCAAGGTCACACCAAAGTGTGAATCTGAGGCGCGGAAATAGATGTTGAACTATAGGTTTAATAAATTAAGAGTTAACCAATAACGTTTCCTCTAACTTGATTTCTGATATTTCAGGCGGCAATTGAGAATGATTGACCTGCGCAGCCTACTTTCTTGCATCACATTTGAAATGTCATAGGCTACTACCCAAAGATAAAACCATAATAATAACAATTTCCTGCGATTTCGATCAATAATTTATAAACTGTCAGTTCAAGTTAATAACTCGTGTGGAAGAACTTCGCAAAGTTTTGTCGACAATAACTTCCTGTCTGTTAATTTTGCAGCATTCACACCGAGAAAAATTTCATCGTTTCAGAAAACACGGGCCCTCAAAAGTTCGGGCCCGGGTGCTACAGCGCCCTCGATCAGCACCTACCTTAATACGGGCCTGCCTAAGTGTGGCTGGACTGGGAGCGCCCCTGAGTGAGCTCCTTGAAAGGCGCTATACAAATTCTTGAAATAAATTAATGAATGACTAAGATGCTGTGTTTTTCAGTTTCAGCTTCGACCCACGAGAGCGTCACACCGTCTGGGGTATTATGATCGGAATGATTCTCATTTGGATCCATTCGTTCGGCCTGTCGCAGTCGTCCGTTCAGAGATACTCTGCCGTCGACTCACTGTCGAAGGCAAGGGCGTAAGTGGTGAACACCTTTCTCCGCAGTCAGCGCGTGTTTAGCGTTGTCTATCATTAAGAGTCTTTCTTAAGTCCTGCCTGCACACTGCAGTTCATCGGGGCAAACAGCCAAATAAGAGATTGCCTATAATATATATAGGCTATATATAGGCTATATATATATATATAAATAGGCTATAGCAGGGTGGATCCAGAGGCAAATCCGGCCATGCTTCCATTGAGAAATGCCCATGGAACACCCCCCCCCATAAGGTTTCAAGAAGCTTTCGAGATTAGGTTTCAAGGTTTCCGCTGTATATTTTCCAGACAATTCGGTAAAATGACTAAAAGAGGTCATTAGTTTTTAGGCGAAAGATATCAACAAATCTTTCCCTAAATTTAGGCCACCTTCGAAATTTTTTTTATCCGCCCCGGGCTATAGTGAAGCTGTGCGATCAGTGGTGAAGGCTTCGGACGGAAAGCTCACCCGTATCGGAAGACAGATTACGAACGCAGGATGCAGGATGTTGGAAGGATAGCCTACCTGCGGGCGAGTGAGGCCCACTTCACTACGTAGCCAGGAGAAGGTTGTCACGAGCAGGACATTTCGACTTGAAATCGGTTGACGACGTCAGAGGTCCATCTATAAAATAAGGAAGACTACGTCCGACAAGAATGGAAATAGCAGCGCAATTCATTGTGTGCAAGAGCTAAATCCCATGTAGCAAACTAGATCGACATGAGTTGTTTTTTATTCTTGAGGAAAGGTCTGCATCGGTGCGTGGAACAATGAAGCAATGAGCTGGTGACGCTTCTCTGTTTTTCGTCATACTAAACCAATAACGTCAAACCTCTTCTCGTTGAATCGCGTTACATGACATATTTTATCTGGAATGGCCTCCCACTAACCTTGCGACTTATGCCTATAGGCTAAATTCCTCTGCATTTTTTAAGTGTCTAAAATCCTATTTTTTTAGCTGTGGCTGGGCTGGGAGGGCCTCTGAGTAGGTTTCTTGAAGGGGCGCTATATAAATCCTCAAAATGAACGAATGAATGAATGAATGAATGAATATTTTGCATGTACATGTACTTATGAGTCATGACCATTGATACATGTGTGGTAACAATAACATTATGAATATTGTGTAAAATTCTTTTGCTCAATTACGTTGTGTAATCCATTCCGTTGCAGTTGCTTCCGCACTTCGTTGTGACAGTTTTCGCTGACTCACCAGGATTTTCGGGATTTTTTCAATGAACGATTTTTCTTTCATGAGAACTGCTCTTTTTCGTGTCTTGCAGAACGATTCTGTTAAACATTCCTGCCATGATCACAACGCTAGTGATGTCCTGTATAATCGGACTTGTCATCCTGGCTCACTACTCGAGCATCAAATGCGATCCTATGGCCAACAATGAAATCGCTAATCCTAACATGGTCAGTAAATTATTTCATGTTACTGCCAGTTGCCGTGTATTGAGTCTGAGAAAAGAAAGTTCTAAAAGGAAAAGGAAAAATTGTTAAACGCCGCTTAGTACCTTAGCCTTTAGCAATAGTTTGTCTGTTCCACATTTGAGACAATTGGTTAGACGCTGGACTTGCATCTCGACGAGTTCGAGATAGTCAATGTGAAACCATTGCCACAAAATAATCTAAATTGATTTAAGTCCTTTACTCGCAACTGCTGGAAAATGACGATGTCTTATGATAATACAAAATGCAAAATATCAAAATTTGACTATGCTTTGAACTTGAAACATCTCAACAATATGAATATTGTGTAAGATTGTTTTGTTCAATTACGTTGTGTAATCCTTTGCAGTTGCTTCCCTACTTCGTTGTGACAGTTTTCGCTGACTCACCCGGATTTTTGGGATTTTTTCTAGTCACTCTTTATGGAGGAGCGTTGAGGTAACTACTATGACAATTTCCTCAAGGATAAGTTGATGCTTGCCTGAATTCATATAAGGATAAGTTCATAATTATTAGAGTCTATGTACTTCGTATAAGCTTACCTGTCCTATTGCTATAATATTATTATTATAGAGTGTGATCCCTAGTTCCTGGGGTTCTAATTGCTGAGCACGAATGTTCCTACGATCGTAGTCTACTTCACCTCACGTTTACTTCATTATCTTATCTGGCAACATTTATCTGACGCGCCAAGTGGGATTGACGGTGAGCAGATGCTTTCGCCAGCTACGGTTAATCAAAAGCTGTGTACGATCACTGCCCTTTGAGGCTGCAAAAACAGCCGTTTTCTGTTTCGTGGTTTCTCAGGTGGACCGGTGTAGCAGTTTGTTGGCTGGTGCGCCGAAGTACCTGCACAATCGACTACATTCTGTGTTGAATGCAGCTGCGAAGCTCGTGTGTAATCGACGGAAGTATGATCATGTGACACCATTACTGCGTGACGTGTTGCATTGGCTTCCAATACCGTACCGTACCGCATCGAATACGAACTCTCATTGCTCGTCTACAAGTCATTACATGGCTTAGCACCGGACTACCTCAAATCCTACTGCGTGCAGATGGCGGCGTCAGGTGCTGGTCTTACGCTGAGAACCAGTGTGAAAGGAGATCTGTATGTGCGAAGGACGAAGACACGCTTCGGGTAGCGTGCTTTTTCAACTGCTGGCCCCAGCTGCTGGAACAGTCTGCCTACCACAGTTCGTTCTGCCAACTCTGTCGAGGCTTTCAAAACTCGACTGAAGACATATCTGTTTTCTAAGGCGTATCTTTGACTGAATATATTGCGTTTGTGTTTGTAGAGGCGCCATTGTAACGGCATGTGCTGTGTTACGGCGCCATAGAAATTGTCGTCATTATTATTGTTATTATTATTATTATTATTACCATTCAGTATGTACTTGATATCTCTGGATTTCTCAATGCGTTACCCAGAGCACGTAAAGAAGTCGATGTCCTGCGATTAGGTGTTGAGGAGGGCTCTAAAATTGTGAGATTAGTATTAGGATGATTAGGGTTTCATTACTTCGCATAATCATAAGTCAATGTTCTATCGTATTTGGTTTTGGCTTGCTTCGTTAAGTACGATGTCTTCATTGCTGAGCGGTTTAGCTGCAAACTGTTGGGAGGACATTCTGAAATGGAAACTAAGCCACCTGCCAGAAATAAAGAAAGCTTTTATCAACAGACTCCTGGGTAACTATTCCATACTTCAGCGTTATTGTAAGCTCAGTTGAATACAGGTACTGGTGTGCCAGCGCAAGATTCAATCTTAAACAATTCTGTATTAAATGTACTGGCCCTCCGGTGTGGAACTCCCTTCCAGAGGACATATTAAGAACTGTTGTATACATCAAACACTTTCAAAGTAAATTAAAAGATTTTTTATGTATGTGTAGGTTATAATTGGAATTTCCCGATTGGAACGCCTCCTCCCTGTATGATTTAAATGCTTGACTTTGTGATGATTTCAGGCCATTGTAATCACAATCATTAGCAGTGCGTGTTTTTCGTGAACCACGGTATAATCAACCTAGCAGAATTATATTATGTGTATCGATAACTCATTTTCTCACTATGAACTGGTGACTCATTGCCTCATTGTGAATCTCTTTATCCTCCACATTTTACTTATGCAGGAATTAATTTTGTAAATGAGCCAGCCAAGTCTTAGCGGGTCTTTTAGATCTTCATCAGCTGACTCATTCAGGGGCGGATCCAGGGGGCAATCCGGCCATGCTCCCCATTTAAAAATTGCATGGGACGTGGCCCCTCCCATTTGGTTTCAACAAGCCATTAAAACAGGACATCAGGCCCCCTTTGAAAAAATCGTATGGGACGTGGCCCACCCCCCCGTTCGATTTACCATCACGACTATTGGATGACGACTAAAAAAAGTCATCAGTTTTTTCGGCGGTTGAAATGGTATCCTTTTCCCGGAAAATTGGACGATGACTTTAAAAAAAGAAAAAAAGGTCTTCAGTTTTTTCGGCGGCACAGCGAAATTTTTCCCTGTCCCACCAACCACCAACAAGACCCTAAATGTTGGCCCCCTTCGAAAATTTCTGTATCCGCCCTTGGACTCATTGGCCTGATCTAATTGTGAAGTTTGCAGCAATCCTTGTGTAACTTTGTTGTGATGTAGGTCTATATGCAAATGTTGAAGTACATGTACCAATAAACAACGGACAATGAACAATGAACAATAAACAACGAACAATGAGTTCAAGATTCTGACACTTATGCGCAACTCTCTTCTTGTGGTCGCCCCTTCATATCTTCGGGCATTGTGTAATCTGGTCTCCACTCTTCCTGGTCGCTCTGCCCTTCGCTCGGCTGCCAATGGCCTTGTTATTGTTCCTCGCATGCGTGGAGCTACGGCTCAGTCTAGAAGCTTCGCCTATGTTCAGTGGCGGAGACCTGGGCGGAGAGTTGGGGGGGGGGGGAAGGAGTGAAAAATTTTCAAGTTTTGACGGAAAAAAATTCTGGTCATCCACCGAAATGTCAAAAAAATTTCGTCGCCAAAAAGTTGATGATCTTTTTTTTACTCATCCGGCCAAATCTCGAAAAAATTTCTGTTTTCGCAGCCAAAAAAGTTGATGACCTTTTTTTGTCTTGACGCTCAACGATTGCGGGGTGGGGACAAATGCATGGGCCGTCCCCCAACACCTCCATTGGGGGACCGTCCCCCTGTTCCCCCTAGGTCTCCGCCCCTGCCTATGTTGGCCCTTCTTCTTGGAATCGTCTTCCTCACAAGCTACATCCTGAACTCCTTGGTCTTTCTCTTTCCCTGTTTTGTAAACGTCTGAAGACTATACTATTTGTTAGCGGGAGCGCTAATTTGGATCGGGAGCGCTACTGAATCTGTGAGCGGCGCTTTATAAATATTCAATTACAATTACAAATTACAACAATGAACAATGAATGTTGCGATAGTCGACACATTCTGCAGCAGACTTATTTTCTCGCAAATATTATTTGGCACTTCACAAGTTATCACAACTCCACAAAAACACGATTGTAACTTGATGCCAGTACCTGGCGTGGAATAACGAGAACGGCATCGAGCACCTACGGGCATTGGTCCCTCGGTTGTTGTTGATGATGATGATGATGATGATGATGATGATGATGATGATGATGATGATGATGATGATGATGATGATGATGATGATGATGATGATGATGATGATGATGATGATGATGATGATGATGATGATGATGATGATGATGATGATGATGATGATGATGATGATGATGATGATGATGATGACTTCACAACTCACAACTCATTACTCCATTCTCAGCCTCTCTAACTTTAACCCCTTGTCATCCCACAATGTCCTTTGAGTCATGAAGCGATCTTCCCCTGAGTGCAACATATATTCTAGTCCACCCTCAGCTTATTATCGCTACTGACTACAAATGACAAACAGTTTCCACTCCCTGTTTTATGTCTCGTCTATCCACTTATCAATGATCTGATGGTACGCAACTACGCATACGTCGATGGCTACATGTCATGCACGATAGCTCTTTAGAATTTTCGTGTTAACATACGAATTAAAATTGCCTAGCTATTGCTTTTGTATTTTATTCAAATCGTGCCTTTATTACTGGTATTAAATTTAAATCAATGGTGCCAATGGCTTAAATCAATTTAGATTATTTTGTGGAAATGGTTTCTTTGCGAACTTTCATTGGAATAACAGCTCAGTCTACCCCTGTTTTCCAGTTTTGCTGCTTGGGGCAATATCGATTGGAGTGGGTCTCCTAGCGTCTTCTCTTCCCGGGCCTATCACACAGGTAGGATTAATCATCAATGATTTCTCTTACGAATTGCGGGAATATTTGTGACCGGCTATCCCAAAACTAGGCGCCTGTCGGCAACGTTAGTTTACGATAAGCAAATCAAAAACTGCAAATTTTGGTACTTCACAACTCATTACTCCATTTGAGCGCCTGTGAATAAGCTGGTTCCCGCGACTTGGCTTTTGTGGGCGCTGTAGAAGTTTCGAGATTACGATTACGATTACGATTACGATTCTCAGCCTCTCTAACTTTAATCCCTTGTCATCCCACAATGTCCTTTGAGTCATGAAGCGATCCTTCCCTGAGTGCAACAGATATTCTAGTCCACCTCAGCTTACTACAAATCACAAACAGTTTTCCACTCCCTGTTTTATGTCTCGTCTGTTCATAGATTCAAATTTTGGCTTATACGCAAATTTGCTGGGTTGCTGCACATCAATAATATGCTGATGACACACAGGCATATGTCCAGGGTCCAATTTTAGAGGCTATCTCACTAGTTTAAAAAACACTCACGATGTCGGAGACGATTGGTGCCTGGATGTCATCCAATCGCCTCAGGTTAAATCCTAGAAAAACACAATTTATTTGGGTTGGAAGTCGCGTGCCACTTTCTAAAGTTGATATGCAAAATTTGCAACATTGCTTTCCTGGCATGACTTTTTCTACCACTGTGCGTGATTTGGGTGTGACCTTGGACCAGGAATTGACCCTTTCTGATCACGTAAGGACTTTATGCCGCAATTGGTTTTACCATCAAAAAATGTGTCGTCCACATTCTTTAATTTTCTTTATTTTCATATTGTAATTGTAGGAATTTAAGATGTCATCTTAATGACAATTCTCAATTTTTCAATCCTGATAGTCATGGTTTAAGACTTCAGAGTGTCGCATCCCAATTGTTTTGCAATTTTTGGATTTCCACACTGTAACTGTAGTTTTTTAAGATGTCTTCTTCACAAAATCAGTCATGATTTTAGTGCAGAGACGTGGTTTAGGACTTCAATAAATGTCGCCTTCAATTGTTTGAAATATTTTCAATTTGCAAATTGTAATTGTAACATTTGAGGCTGTCCCTTTAGCAAAATTACTCATTATGGATAAACAGAGGATGATTCAATCTGTAGAAATTTATAATGATATTTCTGAAATATTCGGGAGATATAAGCATCTCCGTCGCCAAGCACAAACTTCGGAGGAGACCGTCCCCCTCTTTCCCCACATATCTCCGCCCATGGTCGGTGCCGTTGTTGCTACTACCGCGGTGTTTATTTCTATGAGTATGATCCAATCAGGTTTCGTCAGCAAATTTATTGCAATTGAATTAAATCCTAATCGGTATTTTTTTACAATAATTACCAGTATTTCTCTTACTAAATATATTAACTGGTGCCGCTGCAGATTGGTGTAGCTATGCTCAGCTCGGTCAACGGTCCACTGTTGGCGTTCTTCTTTCTTGGCGGAGTCTCCAGACACGCCAACTGGAAGGTCAGAGCATTTATCATCATTTTATTTCTCGCATTTGCCATTCCCATCTTCATCATCACTTGCAGGGCTTTTTTAACGTGCATTTGTACACAAAATGTGCAGTTCTAAATGGATTTGTGCAGTTGTAGAAGCACTTTTGTACCGTTAAAAACTAGCAAATAATGGTCATTGTCCATCGATTGCAAGTAATTTCCATAGAGGATGGGAAAGGAAAGAAGGAGTTGTGCAGTTCTAAAAATTCCTTAAAAACAGCCCTGATCACTTGGTTATGATTATGATGATGATGATGAAGATGACGACGATGATTTTTGCAATAACGATTGACGATTGTGATGACGCATGTGGGATTGAAGTCTTAGAGGATTTCTACTTTGAAATCCAGGATCGCAAGCTTCTGGACAGTTTGATAATAATATTATTGCATAGTCTATGAGTTGACGGCTTTTGGAGATGCGCGAAAGACGCTAAACGATGTATTTTATTACATTAGAAAAATGAATCGGATTATTTTCAGTGTCCGACCTAATGGTCGAAACGAGGTTAAACAAGGAATAGTTTGAGGAAGATATCATAATTATTGTTCGTAACAGGCCAATAATCCTTGTCTTGGATGGACATATGTTCGGTGCCCTGGAGGTTGCGGTTCAGAATCCACCTCAAGCCGCCGCGTAGGGGCGCTGAGCAAGTCCTTTACTCGCAATTGATCATGCGCTTCGGCGTGAAACCCTGATTCAGTGTCTGCGCTGTAATCGGGAGCGCCTTTGAGTAGTCACAGGTGCCAATACGTACATGCGACAATTGCACTAAGCTTTGATAAGAACAAATTATATAACTATGCTCAAATGACCTTTGGACGCGACTAAAACTATAATTAGCAAATTAATTTGATTCTATTTCACCGACAATGATCAGGCCACAATAATAAATTATTCCATTCTTCGCAAGTCAGCAAAGGCAGCAACTTTTTGTTTGAAGGGAATAATATTAGGGGGCATTGTCGGTGTACTGATCATTTTCTGGTTGAGCATCGGATCTATTACCGTGCGCCACAAACATCCACCTCTGCCACCTGTGTCCGTGGAAGGATGTCCTCTTGGAAACGGTAACTCCACTCTCTTCCCTTTCGCACTGAACGATACCATGTACACGTCTTTCGTGATTGTTGATGGAATCGACCCCAAGGACAGCTGGAATGCAACCACGACGACTCTGCCGAAATCGAGACGTAAAGTGGTAAGCACTGTCATGACTGTTACAAATGTTACATTGTAAAATATCAGAGTGTATTGCATCACCAGTCTGACATTGCATCATGACTGAGTTTCTGTTAGGCCTACAAGTCATGTGGCAAACAGTAATTATATGGTCTACAGCTAAAGTAAAATCGCTACATTGCATCAAATCCCATTAAAGAACTTCAATAGCCTACTCTTAAAACTCCCTTTTTTTCTTTCTGCAGATGACTGTGCTTCGAGACCTGGAGAACTTATATGCCGTATCATATCTGTGGTTTGTTGTTCTTGGGGCCTTCATCACTGGAACCATCGGAATCATAGCATCCCTCATCATGAGTAATTCAAGTTCCTCTTAACTAAACTTTATTTTCTTCCTTATAAAAATAACATCGTGCTTAATCAAGTTTATGCACAGCATTTAATCTGGTCGAGAAGACAGTAGGCTAATGATCGAGGTGAAGATAGTGCAAGTAAATGGTGACTCTTTAGTATACTTCTATGGAGACCAATCTAATCTCCGGTCTCCCTCCCCATCTAATAAACCCATTCTGATTAAAACTATGCTCCATTATATCTTTCATCTGTCTGAACTGATCTGGTGTAACAAAGCCGTTTGCGGGTATATCGCCAACATGTAGTAACTATAGCAACGAGTTGTTCTGTACGAGTTTATAGGTATATTCTAACAGTCACTAGCTTGACTCTCAAACAGGGGACACAGACCTGGAGGCGAAGGTGGATGAACGTCTTCTTTTTCGCCTTCGCTGTTGTGGATGGTCGGATGGAAATGAGAACCAAGAACAAATTTGCGACAAGAATTACATATCGATTCAAGAAGTAGGTGTAACACAAAAATATCACCATCAGCAGCAGCATCGTTATCATCATCATCGTTATCTTGATCATCACCTTCTTCTTCTTCATTTTCTGACGCCCGAATTAACACAGATAGATCTGAGTATCATTGCTGTTCTCGAGCAATAATTCGTCAGGCATAGTCAAATGACACCTCTTGCCATTTTTCGGGCGCCCATGACCAGGCTACTTCTTGCTCTAGAAATGCACAATTTGTCCAAGTGGTTTACATGTATATAGTTTTCAGTCGATAGGCTACAAATAATATTTGATAGACAATCTCTTTCAGTGTTATTCTGTTTCAATCAGGGACTGATGGAGCCAGAGGATAAATATCTGAAGGACGTTGAAATAAAGTCTCTAAATTCAACTGAAGATCGGTTTCACACGAAAATCGAAAGCGTTGTAAAGAAGGAAACGGAAAACGGTTTGCTGAAAAACGACGATTCGTGAAGAGCTTCTTCTCACAGCGTTGCCTACACGTTACTTAGACATTAGGGTGGTTCGAATGTAATGGACAAAAAACTTTTTCTTGAATAAATGTTCGTAATAGCGGGGAAAAGTTGCCAAATGGTATTACAAGCACACAGTAATTATTTTGTAATTATTGTGCAACATCTTGAGGGTCCCAAAGACTTTGAAGTTTTGCTATATGGGACCTGTATGAAGCATTGGAAATCTTATGGATGATCGTGAATCATCGCCTATGACAACGTCTTGTATTACAAGTGCAAGTAAGTTTAACATATTATCAAGTTATTGAGAATGTTTTTAGGCTGAACTCATGTGCACAAATGTGTATTTGCCTCAACGTTTAAGCAACATGACACGATAATCGAATTTCTTTAATGTTGGCACCATCAATCGAGATTCTGAAAATATTGCGATTTTGCTCCACAACGCGATGCTAACGATTCCTAACTAACTGAACGCAGTATTCCAGAGCCTGTGTATGATAAGGTAAGTTAGGAAAGTCATCTACATGTAGTCACAAAATATGATATAATCTAGGCTACTATGACCATTCTCACAGGAGAGTTATACTATTATTATTATTATTATTATTATTATTATTATTATTATTATTATTATTATTATTATTATTTTTGCTATTATTATTATTATTTTCCGAAGTAGTTCGAATCACAAAGCCAATTATGACAACGCATGTAAATAAAAACGAAAGAATCAGGAATGAACAGTCAATAAGATGGCAGTGGCTGCTTTTCAAATGTACCCCTGCAGCAACAGCGTTGAATCGCTGGATGCCGACAGAAAACCGTTGAAATAGGTAAGTTGTCTCTTTAGGGTCTCCGGTAATTCGAGTCAGCTGGCGCCCCAAATCCTTAAGTAGCTTCATTCCCTCAATGTTGATGGGGCCCATGGTCTCGAAAGCCAGTGGAACAAGGAGATAGGTGGCAGTAAGATGGTTGTACTTGTCGACCTTCCTCGTAGCCGCCACTTCCGCTGCCGCACCTGCAGACAAGGATGTCGCAGGGATGTAAGATGGAGCTACAGTGTCAATCACCGTGGCGTCCCATACGAGGTTCCGGCCTTTGTACCAAGGTATCAGCGTAAGACCATCTGGACGTCTGCCATCAGATCTAGAGAGTCCGGGTGGTTCCTTGATATTTGGGAATCCCGCTCGTGTGAGACTCCGGCTGAATAGATCGTTTAATGTGGCGTGTCTTGCAATCCGTCCCGGTCCAAGGCCACAGGAAAGACCATGTGCTCCATTTGCTGTCACTCGAGCTCCGCATGGGCAAGCATGAGGCTCGCAAATGCATGTTCCCAGGCGGAGTCCTACCGCAATTCTGACAGCTTCGTCGTCTAGTCGTAGTCCACATGATGTCACGGGGAGGGCGAAAAGCCAGTCACCCGCGTGAGGTGCTGCGACTGCCATGTGGTATGGGTCGAAAAGTGCAATGCTCAGCTCGGCAATCATCTTCTGCAGTAGAGGTTTGTCCCAACTTGATTCTTCTTATTATTATTATTATTATTATTATTATTATTATTATTATTATTATTATTATTATTATTATTATTATTATTATTATTATTATCGATAATGATAATGATAATGATAATAATAATAATTATTATTATTATTATTATTATTATCATTACTACTACTACTACTATCACCTTTTGTTATTATCATTAGTATATTTACCATAATTATAAGTGGTCACGATAATAATGCTAATAATGATGATAACGATAGTTATGATATAAAAAACGATATTGCCTTTCTTAATTAATTCGCAAATTATTATTATTACTGTTTTATCATCATCGTGATCATAATCATCATTATCATCATTGTCTTGTCTTGTCTTCAGCCGTCCTCGCCGCTAGGGTTGGCCGCGTCATGAATTATCCTTCTCCATTCTTGTCGACCCTCCGTGCTCCTCGTGGTCTGCTCCACCGTCATTCCAGTCCAGGCTCGATTGTTATCCATCCATGTCATATTAGGTCTTCCTCTCCCTCGCCCACCCGGTGGCATATTTCCAAAATGTACATGGCAGCTGCAACCGTAGTGTTTTCAGCCAATCACAGGTCACGATACACATTTAACTGTCAGCATTTCACAACCAACAAAAATAATCGTTACTAGTCGTAAAATAAAAATTCCTTTTGAACAACCTTCACTCTTTTATGTAGGATATTTTCAACTTCTAGCAAAATTTAGTCCTTGCAATTTAACGTAGGCTATAGTGATCTAGGCCTATGAAACTGAATTATAAATCAGAAGGGTCATAAAAGTTATTTCCAAGCTGATTCTCAAGGGCTGTTTTTAAGGAATATAATTATAGAACTGCACAAACCCTTCTTTCCTTTCCCATCCTCCATGGGAAATTACTCCCAGTCGGAGGAAAATGTCCTTTTCCAACTATTTTTAGCTTCACAGAACTGCTTCTACAACTGCACATGTCCATTTAGAACTGCACATTTTGTGCACAACTGCACGTTTAAAAAAACCTGATTCTCATATCAGTAGCCTAGGCGTATAAATGAGCTCAGGTGTCTATTGCTTTAGCGCTCTAAATTGTTCGCCTGGAAGAGCGTGATTATTGTTTCGTCAGTCCTACTTCTACATTGGCATAAATCATTTCTAATCGATCCAGCTTTCATTCAGGCAAGATACGTTTCATCACAAATTGATTTCATCAATCCGATTGCAATTTAGCGACAATTCATTTCCTCAATAAAAATTTATGCGACCGACTGAATCTAGAGCGCTAAAGCGACTGGTTCTTGCGCATCCTACCGCCATCTTTAATATATTTCTCAAAGTTTGTCCCTCCGTTTGTATGTTTGTTTGTATGTCCGGATGTATTTTGAATCCTGGTTCCAGAAAACCAAAATTTCACGGGCGGTGTACCGATGGAGGTCAGAGTTAGTGGTGGCGCGTTGTGGCAGGGAGGAGGAAGTGGGGGTAGGGTTAGAGACTTAGAGTGGTGGGGTGGGGGAGAAATTTGGGGGAAATGTTTTCCCCGAAAACCAAAATTTCACGGGTGGCGTACCGATGGAGGTCATAGTTAATGGTGGCGTGTTGGAGGGGGGTGAGGTGGGAGTGGTGGAGGATGGGAGTGGTGGGTGTGGTGGGGAAGAAATGTGGGGGAATTTTTCCTCCCGAAAACCAAAATTTCACGGGTGGCGTACCGGTGGATGTCGGAGTTAGTGGTGGCGTGTTGTCGGGAGTGAGGTGGGAGTGGTGGAGGGTGGGAGTGGTGGGCGGAGAAATTTGGGAAAAACATTTTCCCCCGAAAATCCAAATTTCATGAGTGGCGCACCGGTGGATGTCTGAGTTAGTGGTGGCGTGTTGTGGAGGAATTGAGGAAAAGGTGGTGGGAAATTTAGGGGGAGGGGAATTTCTCCGGTGGAGGTCGGATTACTTGGTCATTTATTAATGTGTGTCGAATCACAGTTGCAAAGCGACCTGTTCTATTAAAGGGCAGGTATATTGCTGTCCAACACATGTTTGATAATTATGTCTAATCCGGCGAGAGGAAGGTCAGAAGTCGCCGACGTTGATGCCTCTGATAAACAATCCCATTTCCTTGATTCAAGCAGTCGAAGCAGATAGCTTTCAAAGGTTTCCACCCTAAACCTCTGATTATATATATATATATATATATATATATATATATATTAATCAGTATAAGCTTTATAAGACGCGTGTTAAGTTTGGCTGCAGAGATTCATATCCACCAGGTGGGAAGTATCGCTGTGACAAATCATCAGTTCCTTTGACAGATCATGCCGGTGACACGAAACGGAGTATCCCCCTGAAAGCTATCCGGGGGGATGAATTAATCTATCCCCCAGGATGGAATTAACCGGTCTATACTATCCGGGGAGATAAAACATTCTATTCCCTTTTTGGAAAAATGCGCATAATAAAAATATTTATGCTCTAATCAAAATTTAAAGTGACACTAATTGTTTTAAGTGTCCTAAGCAATGCTCAGATAAAGGCAACTCGAATTTATTCAGTGACTCTGAGTGTTCTTAAGTGTTTTAAAAGTTTTAAGCGCTATAAAAACAGGGCAAAACAAATTATCTAGTAGGAATAAACATACCTGTTAGTGTCATTGTTCAAAACAAAGCAGATGAAAATTAATTTGCCTAAAAAAATACACGCGGAATCAGTTTTTCCGACTTTTTTAAATTTGGGGGGATTCAATTAATACGGGGGATACTCTATTTCGTGACACCGGCTGGAAAAGTAATACGATGAATGATAACAGTTTACTGTAGCCCACTGACGACTATAATTGTCTATGGATACATAATTTATGTATATACCTATTCATTTACCGTTCCGTATACACGATTTCATGGAATAGCCAGCAGTACTGTTGCTTGCTAGCAGTCTTATTGAGACTTAAAGCCTGCAGTCATCTCAGCATAGTACGTTGGGTGATTGTAACACAACTCCGTGCTTTCTCACATCAAATAATGCCGGACGACAAATCTGCGTCAGATGTAAGTAATAAAGTATAATTATCAGGACTGCTTTTAAGGAATTTTTAGAACTGCACAACCCCTTCTTTTCTTTCACATCCTCCACGGTAAATTACTTCTAATCGGATGACAATAGACTTTTTACTCGTTTTAACTGTACAGAAGTGCTTTTACAACTGCACAAAATCATTTAGAACTGCACGTTTTGTGTACAACTGTACGTTAAAGAAGCCCTGAAGCATACTTCCGCTATACATCAATAAGTATTGAATTGTTTAGGCAAACAGAGCATTGTTTTTCTTAGCATCTTCTTCGTCCTCATTTTCTTCTCACTCCTCCTCGATCTTTTCTTCTTCCTCTTCATGATCATGTCTTCTTTTCCTTCTTCGTCTGCTCCTCCTTCTTCTTCGGGGCCGTCCATAAAGTACGTCACGCTCCAGGGGGGGGGTCTAGGAAAGTGTGACAGTTTGTGACAGGGGGAGGGTCAGGCCATGTGTGACGTCACACAATTATTTTTTAAATTCTTTTATATTTTTTTTTGTTTTTAGTACCTAAAATCCGACCCGGCCCGGCCAGGTGTGTCTAAAACCCGGCCTGGCGGGATAAAAGTTGATTTTCCGTCACTATCAAAACGTTTAGGGACACACGTCACTATCAGAGGGATTAGGGATAGTATCCTACACGATGCTTTCCACTCCACCGAGACGGCTCTCGCAGATATTCTGTCTGACATTCTTCTTGCGATTGACTCTGGCAACTTCTCTCTTCTTTCACTCCTGGATCTGTCTGCCGCATTCGACACTGTCGATCACACTATCCTGCTCCAGCGACTGCATCTTTCTTTTGGTTTGTCTTCCACTGCTTTACAGTGGATGACCTCCTACCTCACTGACAGACAGCAATGTGTCCGCCATGCCGGCTCCTCTTCAAAATCCACCTTCATTACCTGTGGCGTTCCTCAAGGCTCAGTCCTGGGACCCATTCTCTTCCTGCTCTATACCGCCGATATCTTAACTCTAATATCCAACCATGGTCTGCAGGGTCATCTCTACGCTGATGACTCGCAGATCTATGGCTTCTGTCGTCCTTGTCCAACTGAAGTCCAGAATCTGCGATCCATCTCAACGAGCTGCATCAGTGACATCGCTGACTGGATGAAATGCAACCGACTGCAACTTAATTCATCCAAGTCGGAATTTCTCTGGTGCTCGTCTACGCGCAGAGTGGGAAAACTAGACCGCAGCCCATTCGTCATTGGTGGGGATGCTGTCGTGCCAAAGAGTGAGGTCCGCGATCTCGGTCTTCTACTCGACAGTAACCTGTCAATGACACCACATATCACTGCAGTCGTGCGAACCAGCTTTGGAATACTGAGACAGCTGAGATCTGTGTCTCGGTCACTCACACAGGAAGTGACACGCCACCTGATACAAAGTTTAATTTTGGGCCGAATCGATTACTGCAATGTCGCCTTTGCTGGCTTGCCACAGTGCAGTATCATTCGGCTTCAGGCGGTCATCAATGCTGCTGCTCGTCTGGTCCTGCGATTGAAACAATTCGACCACATTTCTAGCGCGATTCGAGACCAGCTTCAGTGGCTTGGCATAGGTGACCGCATCAATTTCAAACTTTGTATCCTAATGTACAAATGCCTCAACAATTGCGCACCAGCCTACCTCGCGGACAACATCAAACCGCTAGCAGACGATCCAAGGAGGTCCCGGCTGCGATCGTCCAAGACCGCCGACGTGTTCATTCCTGCGACGAAAACAAAAATGGGCGATCGCGCCTTTTGCGTCGCAGGCCCACGCGCCTGGAACAGTCTTCCATCAACCATCCAGGATATCAAAACTGTATCAACTTTTAAAAAACAATTGAAGCTACACTTGCTCTCGAGCTCATGACATTTACTCTGACAGCTGACATTATGCGTGTAAAGCATCCTAGAAGTAGCTTGCTACTGACGATGCTATACAAATTGTCTGAATTACATTACATTACATCCTAGGGTTTAGAGGGTTAGGTAAATGGTCATGTTTAAAAAAAATTTGTTCGAAAGTGTGACGTACTTTAGGGGGGTCCGAGATTTGTGACAGTTTGTGACAGGGAGGAGGGGGGGTCAAAAATGGTCAAAAATAGCGTGACGTACTTTATGGACGGCCCCTTCCTCTTTCTCATCCTCTTATTCATTTCGATTCTTTACCTCTTCTTCGTGGTCTTCCTCTCTTCCACTTCCTACTTCTTCCTTCTCCTCCCTACTTCTATCCATCCTTATGCCAGGGCCCGTATGCACATGAGCGCATAACTCGTATATTTGGCTTAAATCTGGCCTATACAGGAATACTGGGTTATTTCCGTATGCACGGCTTGAGATTAGCGAATTAAACTAGGTATAACGTTATTCCAACTTCGAGGTAGGTTTAAGCCGGCTACTCCCATTGTGAACAATTGAAGGCCGACTTTCGCTGGACAGCGCGAACAATAGGCAGCCGTCCGATATTTCCCTACGGGCCGCTCTAGGTCTGATTCTGTTTACCCCACGCTGCCAACGATCTATTGAATTGGGGGAAGAGCAAGCGTCATGCATCGTCGGGTTCAAGGAATGTGTAGATTAGTTATTCTCGTTGCTATTTTTTCTCGTGCATATGGATACATTCCAATGGTTATATCGGGAATTAATAAGTCGCGTTTAGGCACTATATCAGATTACCTTATGCCGTGCCCTGTGCATACCAGCCAAGATCCCGTTATTTACTGACTAACAACTGCCACTGACTCAGCCACTGCTACTGCCTCTGCTACTGCTATTGCAACTGCAAGCAACTGCTACTGTATCCTATACTTCTGCGACTACTGCTACTACTGCTACTACTGCTTCTACTGCTGCTATACTGCTACTGGATCCTATACTTCTATTTTATACTTCAATTTTTTTTTATACTAGAGCCATAACAGTGCTACAACTGTGTAACAGTTGTAGCACAGTAATGGCTCTAGTCGCTTGGCAAAGTTCAAGTTAGTCGACCTCTAGAAAGCCGGGGAACAAGTCTCAGGATGTTTAACGATTCATAATATTATAGGATGACGACGACAACGTAACAATGTTGACAGCAATAGTATACGACGACCAGGACACTTGACTATCTACGAAATCAGCCTTCCTCGCTACTCTCCACGCTGCTCTCTTCCTCTCCTGAATGCCTCACCAACTGACCGCCTGGCAGCTTCTCTGCTACTGTGCAACCCGTTTTATATTGCTACTCTTGGCTCGCCTGGTCTCAGATAATTTTTAGCCAAGCTGACCACAGCAGCATTCCTAAAGTTGTTGCTAAGCTGGGCCGTGTTTAACACAGGTCCATTCGCTGCGGTGCACCGAATGCCCCTTAGCCGAGAGTTTTGTTGCCGTTGGCCAAACGTCTTTTGCGAGTCTCAGTGTTGCTTAAACCTTTTGTAAAATCAGTAACTGCCAGTAAGTGTTAGAAAACATTAATTTCACTAAGTTCACCGACGTTGCTTGCTTGCTTACTGACCCGCCACAGCCTACAAACCACGTAGGCTAGCCTATTGAACAGCGGATTTTTGTAAAATGACTAATCTTGTAAGACTACCGAACGGCACTTTGCCCCTGCTGTAACACTTTGCACCGACACTCGAAGAACCTTAAACACGGCCCTGTTGCTAAGCAACCCAGCAGTGCTCGAACGGCCTTTTGGTAATCTGCCCCCCCTCTCTCTCTCTCTCGCTCTCTCTCTCTTCTTGCCGTCTGTTCTTCCTGTTGGCTGACTGGCTGTCCTGTTCTCTCTCTCTCTCTCTCTCTCTCTCTCTCTCTCTCTCTCTCTCTCTCTCTCTCTCTCTCTTTCTCTTTCTGCACTATCCTACTGCTTATACTATGACCCTCCACACTACAGTACAAGCAGCAGTAGTAGCAGCAACAGCAGCAGCAGCAGTGGCAAAAATGCCAGTGGAGCAGCAACAGTAGCATTAGTAATAATTGTAGTACCAGGACGTTTCCTACTAGCATTACAACCATACTGCTTCAGTTACTCTTACTACTACTGTACTACTTCTACTTCTACTACTACGAATACTACTGCTACTACTACCATTACAAGTACTACTATTACTACATCTACTACTACTGCTACTACAATTACTACTGCTACTACTATACTACTACTGCTGCTGTCTCTACTACAATTACCACTACTAGCCTACTTCTACTATGTACTGAAACGATACTCATTTCAGGTAAATCGTACAACCATTGGTTCAATGGAATCGCATTTGAGATGGCCGGACATACTAATCCTTGTCGGATTTTTGGTCATCTCTCTGGCCATCGGAGTCTACCATTCGCTGACAGGAGGTCGACAGAAGACTGTAGCCGAGTTCATCTTGGGCAATAGAAGACTCAAGGTCATTCCGACGGCCATCTCTTTGCTTGTCTCAATCGTTACTGCTTCCTTGTTGCTCGGATTGACGGCGGAGATGTACGGCTATGGAATCCAGTACCCCATCTTCTGTGTCATCGCCGCACCAATGGCTTTTCTCATTATCGAACGCTTCATCGTTCCGTGGCTCTATCCTCTGAAGTTGGTCAGCGTCTTTGATGTAAGTCAGCGCTCCACTTTCTTTCGTAACCGCCATGTAACGTTTTTCATCGTTTTTGGCCTTAGCGTTTTATTATAATACTAGATGTGTTACCCGGCGTTGCCCGGGAAATTTAGGGTTTTCAACACTACTCCTCTGGGGTACCCAGCGTTGACCGCTAAATTTCTGGTTTTCGGTAACCTTCCACCCCCACCCCGCTTCCCCAAAAAGCCAAATATGACCCTCCCTGTGGGGCGGGTGTGTGTGCTGACTATAGCCAAATACAATAATATTGCAGGTTGTCTATTCTGTTAGTATAGTTAATATTTCTGTGATCTGCGTTCTTGTGAATATTATTGTTTAAGCTGCATAATTGTAAACTGTAACTGGTTTCGGATTGTTGATAAACGGAAATTATTATTGGGCGTGAATGACGTCATGCGGGCTGCTGCCTCTTTACTAAATACGGCAAGATGGCTGCTGTAAGGATTCAAACGCTAATAACTCTGGTTTTAAATTGAATTAATAGCTGAAAATAGTTGCGTTGACCTTATAATTTGGGTAAGAATCAATTGCAAAAATTTTGTTAAACCGACGCTCTCATTTCCGAGCCTTTTCTGGGACAAAGTGTCAAAATGTAAAAAGGGACAAACTTTCAGACTTATATTATAGATTGTGATATTCTCTTAGGCTATAGCATTATAATGCTGCGATCAGCCCTTATGGTGCTTAAATTCTCGGTGTGATCTACTAGGTTTAAGCAAACTACTAGGTTATAGCAATCCTTACCTAGCCTACTCCATTGGAGATTATCCCAGTCTTGGCTATATGTCTGAATAATTTATGTTACTTAATTAAGTTATTGGATTGACAACTTGGCGATACCGGAGATGATTTGTGTTACTTTTGTACCTGACTTGGTGTGCTTGCTGTTGTTGCAAACGGACCAATAAAATTATTTGATTTGATTTGATTTGATTTATGCACCATCGAACAACAATTCGACTCGATCTCCTCAATAAAATCCGACCAATTGTAATACTCATCGTCTACCAAAAAAACGGATTTGGTTGTTTCCTTTAAACGTACTTCGACGATGCAGGTTCTATATTTTTAAGTCGAATAGCATATGTGCCATGTTTGACCTATAGAGATTTTGTATGCGCTTTCCTATAACGACTTTTTTTTCTCCGCCGATGTTACTATAGCGTCCTTGAATCTTTTTATATAGGCCTACGTGCTATTTAAACGAATGTTTGAACTAACTTTCCGAAATTATTGTCAGGGCTGTTTTTAAGGAATTTCTAGAACTGCACAAACCATCCTTTCCTTTCCCATCCTCCATGGCAAATTACTTCCAATCGGAGCATGGGCGCCCGCAGAAATTTTTGCAGGGGGGGGGGCAAAATTTTTACGATAGTCACGATTAAATTTTGTAGTAGCAAGAGCTTGAAAATGCAATGCTGCATGGAAATTAGGAATACGGGTATTTTTCAAAGAGGTCTCTTATGCAAATTTCTCTGTTTCATTTTGTGTAAGCTTATAATTTTAATATGAATACTTTCCTTAGAAATTTGTTAAAAATCAAAAAGCAGATCTATGTTAAAAAGTAGTTTCCTAAAGGTGCGCTATATAATTCCATAGAATGAACGAATGACTAAATGAACAAAAAAGGTGTCCGTTTGCAAGGGGCAATTGCTCCTCTAGCTGCTTCTAAAGCGCCACTCGAAAGCCAATCGCAGAGCACCAGCAGTTTCACATGTTCTGCATCGAGTCAGAAGCCTATTCCCAAGAGTAGTCAGAAAGAGGTCCGAGTCTGGTAGCCACAGGGCCAGAGTAACTGTTAATGCGAATGTCTTTTAGGAAGGTGGAGGATCTGAGGTTCAGATGAGTGTGGGTATCAATTCTTTTAAACAGATCTCTTTGTCAGTTTTGGGTGTAAATCCTGAGGCGTGATAACCAGAGCCAAGTTTATCTACAGTTTGACCTCCCTGGATTCTGTACTGGCAGCTTGCTAAATGGGCAAAATGGAGCCTGGCGTATAGCAGACTTGGTTTATATAATTACAATGCTGGTGAATAAGCAGATCTCCCTGATGAAATTTCAGTGTACTTTGAGAAATTTTCAAATTTTGGCGTTAGTATTTAATTTTTTGCAGTTGTGATTAATTGCATTTCAGCTGGATTCCATTTAAGTAGGCCATAATCGATAGGACTGCTGTTTGCATGAGTGCCCGCAGGAAGGTTGAAAGCCAATGGTCATTGTAAGAGTTTTTATAAAGAGCTTGAACATGCAAGGCAGAAAGTTATAAGAGCATGCTTATTTCCATGGAGATCTCTGAATGTAGATTTCTGACTTTCACTGTCTTTATCATTCGTATCATTGGTGCATTAGTGCAAATAAATTTGTTAAAAACCCAAAAGTAGTAGTTAAAAAACATAGATTTCAATTTTCCAGGGGGGGCAAGTGCCCCCTTTTGCCCCTATGTGCGGGCGCCCATGAATCGGAGGACAACGACCTTTTTTGCTAGTTTTTATTGTACAGAAGTGCTTCTACAACTGCACAAATACGTTTAGAACTGCACATTTTGTGCACAACTGCACGTTAAAAAAGCCCTGATTATTGTGCACTTGCAACAGTAGGCCTACTTCCCATTGTAATAGAACAAATTGTCGCGGCGTTGCTGCATTATGTAGGTTAAATGTCGTCACTATAGCGTCTTTTAAACCGTTCTATTGCATGTAATTAACGACGCCGTCGCAAAACGGCGCAGGACAAAACGGCGCAGGACAAAACGGCGCAGGACAAAACGGCGCAGGACAAAACGGCGCAGGACAAAACGGCGCGATTCAAGGCACTACGACAAAACGGTGCAGTCAATACGGCGCAGTACAAAGAATATGATACCCGTCAACTAGTGATTGTTTGAAAGCTCACTACGAATTGAGGATTATGAGATAGGTCTGTCGTTCCGGAGTCCGGCAAAGAGGCGAATCCAAGTCAGAATATTTTCGCTAAAATATATGTCGTATTGATACAAAATCATCTTTCCTTAAATGGAAGCTGCATTGGTGTAAAAGCTTTTGCTTAAATGGAAGCTGGATTGATGAAAATAGTCTCTCTTAAATGGAAGCTGGGTTGATGAAAATAGTGTTGCCCATATGGAAGCTGGATTGATGAAAATGTTCTTGATAATTTGTATTTGAATGGTAGATGGATTGATAGTATATGTATATTGGTAGGCCTATATATTTTTGATGCTTCTAGTATTAAACTACAAACAGCTATTGTTTTTTAGTTCAGTTTTGCGCCGTTCTGTCCTGCGCCGTTTTGTCGGCGCACCATTATGGAAAAAAAGAAAAATTTCGTATAGTAATTATTGCTTTTGCTAGTTTTGGTAAGATATCCAGTCTAGAGTGTGTTCGTAAACTGATCTAACTGTTCCTTGCGTCGATTGCAGAAATGCCAATGTATCCTCGGTTTGTGTTTTAGTACTTGGAAAAGCGATTCATGTCAAAGAGCGTCAGGATATTTGGAGCCTCGATGGGAATCTTTTCGGGGGTAAATGCAGTGTCGTTGCTAGCTTTTCATGGGTCGGTGTGTAGAGCTCCGCAAAGGCCCACAATGGATTTTGAAGACAGGAATCTTTGCATTATTGCACTCGAGATCATCAAAACTAACCAATAACATCTGCTATTAACACAGGCAATGCAACTCACTCACAGAATAACCAGGAGTGAGGCAAAGAATGAGAGAGATAAATTAAAGTGCTATAATAGGCCAAAATGGGACGCGGTTGTAAGGCGGTGAATTCTGTGCCTTGTGACCGAGGGGTTGTAGGCCGGCACTTCTAGTCCTAACTCAAGCCACCGCGTAGCGACCTTGAACAAGTTGCTCGCCCATAATTGTCTGTGAGGAAGGCAAGGCTGGTTTTAAGTGTCTATAGTGTTTGTACATTCTCGAAACGACATACAACATTGATACTAAAATCTCTTGTAATGTCTGTTTTCGATGGCTGAAATCAGGATTTTGATTTTGAGATTTTTAATTATTAAACTAAACACTTATTTGCTCTTTTATACTCACGACTCATATAAATGTTCATATACATACATACATACATACATACATACATACATACATACATACATACATACATACATACATACATACATACATACATACATACATACATACATACATACATACATACATACATACATACATACATACATACATACATACATACATGACATTTGGTCCGGGACATTTCGTCAGGTGACATTTTGTCATGACGACATTTCTCCCATGCAATCTGGTCGAAGACATTTTGTCCCATGACATTTTTTCATGGAACCAGAAACCAGAATTCTAGAATTTCATTTCAAGTTTAAATGTGCGAAAGAGCCGCAGATGATAGAGTTGAATGCGCTTCAGAACCTGTTTTGTTCGTAGGTCTTGTACATGGGAGTGGCATTGTATGCACCATCAGCAGCTCTGGAGTCTGGTAATTATTACTATTATTGATTGTTCTCCAGCACTATCCCATCTATTCTCATCGTAATGGTCATCGCCTCCATTTAACGCTACCGTCACGATAATTAATGTTTCCGGTACTGTTATTAACGCCACCTTCATCGTGGATTCGTGCAGTGGCGGCTCCAGGATTTCAGTTCCGGGGGGGGGCTGAGCCCCGCGGCGAAAATGGACAAAATTTCTGACGACCTTGCTTTTTTTTTTTAAGTCGTCAGCCGAAAATCGTGAATATTTCAATGTAAAAAAATTCGGATGGCCCTTTTTTAGGGGGGCTGAACCTCTTGTAGGGGGGCTTAGCCCCCCCCCAGCCCCTCCTAGCGCCGCCACTGGATTCGTGATAAACGACAAAATAAGCCTTGTTCGTAAAATCCGACTCCAAATGATATAAATAGGGCTGCCAACCGTCCCGGATTCGCCGGGACAGTCCAGGAATCGGTCCTGTGCGTCCCGTGTCCCGGATTTATCTCAAAATAATTATCCCGGAATTTGGTACAGATATCCACTTCGCCGAATGTTGTTATTTTGCACATAAAACTTGGCAAGTTGTGTGATGATTTTGCGTTCAGCGCTCTATTAAACCTAACGTTGTTCGCTTAGCATCGAATGTTGGACAGCGCTGGGATTCGGATTCACCGGGACAGTCCCGGAATCGAATGTTGGAGTCAGTTGGACAGCGCTGGGTTCAAGTCTTGAAAACTTTACAAACCACCGACACTGAGTAGCATATTAATTGTGTCCTATGTAGGCCTACATTGTACTGTTGTTAGTCCGTTCTACATAATGCTTTTTGAGAGATGACTTGCTGATTTCCACGACTTTGTGCTTATGCAATATATATGGACAGTGTAAATTGGTACAGGCTAAATGTTATATCTAGTGACTGCGGGCGTTCCGGAATGGCAAAATCAAGAGTTGGCAGCCCTAGATATAAAATATACGGAAGACAATAATTATAATAATTATAATCAATATTTATTCTTTACCTAGTCGTTGGTTTGCCAATTACCGTCTCGATTCCAGTCATGGCCGTTGTATCGGTGGTATATACAGCTCTCGTAAGTACAACCGCGACACTATGAACTATTATAATATTATGTTAGACCAGCATACGGTGAATTATAATTTGATATTAGGGTATTGAACAAGCCCTATCACTCGTCCACAACTTACTTCATCCCTCTCAGTCTTCCCATCTCCGTCAACTTTTCAACCCTATAGCTCTGCTCTGCCTGTCCGTCTCCTCAAAACTCTTAAATTTGTTGATCGCTACATTGCCACAGCTGTGACGACTGCAAGGCCGAAATGGAAAATGTAAAAAATGATATGATGCACTTACTAGCACATGATGTAAAAACCATGAAATAAACCCATGAAAAAAAAAACGAAATGAAAAATGTGAATAATTAGAATGAATTGGTGACCCTCTCTGAAGATTTTGGTCGGATGACTAAAAAGGGTCATCCGTTTTTCCGGACGGGAAACTGAAGAAGCAGCCCTCGAAATCAAATCCCGGCTACGACCTAGGACGCCTCTTTGCAACAATAATCTCTCTCCCCAGTTTCGAGACAAGTATCTGATTCACCGCACGAACTCAACGAAGCCTCACCTCTAACAATCTCTCAAAACTGAAAGCATTGCATTTTTCTCAAATCCTTTGTCTTGATTCCTCCTCTAACTTCTCCTCACCTCCGTCCCCATTTCAACTCCAAACATCACCCACCTTAACCGGTCGTCTCTGTCTGCCTGATTCGCTGTATCCTGGCCATCTGGTTTTCGATTTTGCTTTAATTAAGCGCATGTGAATAAGCTGGTTCCCGCGACATCGCTTTTGTAGGGCGCGTAGAAATCTCGAGATTGCAACGATATTCGACGTAGTTCGTGGTATGTTTTGTTAGCGGACCTGTTATACGCGATAATGATGGTGATGCACATTGGTCGTGTCTCCAGATTATATGCTTGAGACCTTACACTGGCTTCCTACTCGGCAGCGCATTAAGTATAGGGTAGCTGCTCTGGTTCAGCTGGTTCAGCAATGTCGGCTTGGAATTGTCCCAGAGTATACCCGCAAGAACTCTGTTGCTCAACGGATATCCAAGGCCAGCGCCCCCTCCATTCTGCACAGAATGGAGTGCTCTTGGTTAAACTCGTACGAACTGCAACGATGCAGAATAGAGTCTTTTCTGTGGATGTGCCCAGTTGTCTGAAATTTGCTCACACAGAAGCTACATGTGCGTTTGCCTTCTGGAGCTCCTACTGAAGCATTAAACTCAAAGCTGTCCCTTTTGACGTGCTAGATTCCGGAGCGCTTCTGAGTAGTTCACGTGAAGAAGCGCTATATAAATTCTAGAATGAACTCACGACTAACTGTTAACATTTGTTATTGATGTCTTAAGGATGTTTTATGATCGTAGGGTGGAATGCGAGCTGTGATATGGACGGACGTCTTTCAGTTTCTTATCATGATCGGTGGAATGGTTGCCATTCTCGTCAAGGTATGCTATATAAAACGATGGCATGACGATTGCGATTGGGTTGATTACTATTGTGATGACACAGTGGCTATTCAGGCGTTTCAATAATGAACTACTATTGGAAAATAATGCTTTTATATGAGGTCTTATAAGTTGCGCCATAAAATACGAGTAGGTCTACGTGGAATGCGAAGCTCAGTGACCTGAAATGATATTATAATTGGAAATGTGAAGTCCAAGTGAAATGGTTTTCTTTTACCTTTGAAGGGTCTGATCGTCGTTGGTGGAATTTCAAACGTCTTCCGATTGGCTGGGGAAGAAGGTCGACTCGTCTGGGCTAAGTAACTATCATCACCAAAATGAATGTCATCATCACTATCAACGCAGTCATCTTTATAATAATCATCGCCATCGCCATCATCATCATCATCATCATCATCGTCATCGTCATCGTCATCGTCATCATCATCATCATCATCATGAACAACAACGTCGATGTCACGATCATTGATGTCATCATTGGTATCATCACTACTATCAGGGCACATCATTATCATCACGGTAAGCATCGTCAACGTCAATATTATCGTCATCTTCATCGTCACCTTCATCATCACCATCACTCTTACCATCGTCGTCAGCAATGTTGTCGTCACCATATCCTGCTCTTCAGACGTGATCATGTTTCTTCTAACTTGATCTCTGATATTTTAAGCGGCAATTGAGAATGATTGACCTGCATGCGCAGCCTACTTTATGACATCACTTTTGAAAGGCCATAGGCTACTTCCCAAAGATAAAAACCATAATATTTCAATCAATTCATAAACTGTTAGTTCGAGTTAATTAAAACTCTGATGTGTAGAAGAACTTCGCAAAATTTTGTCGACAATGAATTCGTGTCTATATTAATGTTAATGTTGCAGCATTCTCGCTGAGAAAATTTCATCGTTTCAGAAAACGTGGGCCTTCAAAACTGCGGGCCCGGTTGATGCAGGCTGCAACACCCTTAGCATCTACTTTAATGCAGGTCTGCTTAAGTGAGGCTGGACTGGGAGCGCCTCTGAGTGAGCTTCTTGAAAGGCGCTATAAAAATTCTTGAAATTAATTAATGAATGACTTATAAGATGTAGTAACGCTGTGTAGTTTCAGTTTCGACCCACGCGAGCGTCACACCGTCTGGAGTATCGTCATCGGAATGACACTCATCTATATCCATATGTTCGGACTTTCGCAGTCGTCCGTTCAGAGATACTCCGCCGTCGACACACTGTCCAAGGCAAGAGCGTAAGTGGCGAACACCTTTCTTCGTCAGTCAGCATCAGTAGGCCTATTTAGCGTTATCTTTATTTCAGGGCTTTTTAGCGTGCAGTTGTACACAAAATGTGCAGTTCTAAATGGATCTGTGCAGTTATAGAAGCAATTCTGTGCAGTAAAAACTATTGAAAAAGGTTATTGTCCTGCGAGTGGGAATAATTTACTGTATACGATGGGAAGGCGTAGAAAGGGTTTGTGCAGTTCTAGAAATCCCTTAAAAACAACCCTGCTTTATTTGTCATTAAGAGACGTCTTTCTTCAGACTGCAGCTCATCGTGGCAAACAGCCACATAAGAGATTGCCTATAATAATATTACTATAGGCTGTTAAAATGATGCTGTGCGATCAGTGGTGTAGGCTTCGGACGGCAGGTGTCACGAAATAGAGTATCCCCCGTATTAACCCTTACCGCTCAGATTAAAAATTAATCGGCCCGAATTTGTCCGGTGGGAGGAGTAGTAAAGAATAATCGTATCCCCCCCAAATGAAGAAAAGTCGAAAAAGTCACTTCCGCGTAGGCCTATATTTTTTTATCAAATTAATTTTCTTCTGCTTTATTTTGAACAATGACACTGACAGGTATGCTTATTCCTACTAAATAATTTGTTTTGCTTTGGTTTTAGAGCACTTAAAACATTTAAAACAATGAAGAGCAGTCAAAGCCACTAAATAAATTCGAGTTGCCTTTCTCTGAACTTTGCTTAGGTCACTTAAAACAATTATTGGAATCACTTTAAATTTTGATAAGAGCATAAAATTTTCAATTATACGCATTTTTCAAAAGGAGGATAGAATGGTTTATCCCCCCCCGGATAGTCTACACCCGTTTAATTCCATCCGGGGGATAGATTAATTCACCCCCCCGGATAGCTTTCGGGAGGAAATAGAATATCACGTGCAGAAGCACTTCTGCACAGTTAAAACTAGCAAAAGACCGATGTCCTCCGATTGGAAAAAGTTATTTACCACGGAGAATTGGAAAGAAAAGAAGGGGTTGTGCAGTTCTAAAAATTCCTTAAAACAGCCCTGGCCTATCTTTTTGTGTGCGTTTGTGAATTCGTACTTTGCATTACATATAATTATTAATAAACAACCTGCACAATTTGTCGTCATCATCACCAATGAACGTTTTTTCTTTCGTGAAAACTGCTCTTTTTGATGTCTTGTAGAACGATTCTGTTAAACATTCCTGCCATAAACACAGCGACTGTCATGTCCTGTATAATTGGACTGATCGTCTTGGCTTACTACTCGAGCATCAAATGCGATCCTCTGGCCAACAAAGAAATCGCAAATCCCAACATGGTCGGTCAATATTATTATATCATGTCGGTGTCAGCTACCGTATTGAGGCTGAGAACGGAAAATTGTAAAAGGAGAAGGAAAAATTATTGTTAGAGACCCCCTTTGCCTTTAGTGATAGTTATCTGCTCCACACTTGAGACGATTGGTTAGGCGCTGGCCTTGCATCTCGACGAGTTCGACGGAGTCAATGTGGCGATGTTGTCAGGGTCTTGCCCCAATTTACCTCCGAGAGCTATGCAGCTTTACATTGGGTATCCAAGGACGTCGTCAGCTACGCTCTGCTCTTAGTTCCTCTTGCTCGTACTACTACCATGAAGAATCGAACCTTTTCTGTGATTGGACCAGTGGTCTGGAATGGCCTTCCTTTTGAGCTATACCTACACCCTTGGACTCTACCAGGATCTTTCCTTGCTAAACTGTTCTTTTTAGGCGCGCTGGAGTCGGGAGCGCCTCTGAGTAGTTTTTTCTTGAAGAAGCGCTATATAAATGTCCGAATGAATGAATGAATGAATGTGCATTGTGCAGGGAGCAAGTACTTCACGCGCAACCTCTGGAAATGACCCTGATAATAAAAATGCATACTATTAAACTAAGGCTATGCTTTGCGTTGAAAAATCTCACCAATATGAAGTGTCTGTTATTAAGTTGCTTTGTTCAATTACGTTGTGTAATCCTTTGCAGTTGCTTCCCTACTTCGTTGTGACAATTTTCGCTGACTCACCCGGATTTTCGGGACTTTTCCTGGTCACTCTTTATGGAGGAGCGTTGAGGTAACGCCCGCAGTTATTTCATCAAGGATAAGTTGCTACTTGCCTCAAATTAGGCCTATGATAAGTTCATGTTAGGGTCTATGTGTTTCGTATACCTGTAATGTTGCTAGGTAGGGTATGGACCATGTTTCCTAATTAATCAGCACGAATGTTCTCACGACCGTACTTCATCCCACGTTTGATTCATTATCATATCGGGCAACATTCACAATGAATTATGTACTTGATATCCCTTAATTTTGCAATGCGTTGCACAGAGCACGTAAAGAAGCCGATGCCCTTAGCTTAGCTGTTGAGTGGGGCTATCAGATTGAGAGATTAGGATTAGAACGATTGGTTTTCATTACTTCGCATATCAATCAATGTTCTGTTGTGTTTGGTTTTGGTTTGGATCGTTAAGCACGGTGTCTTCATCGCTTAGTGGTTTAGCCGCCAACTTTTGGGAGGATATCCTGAAATGGAAACTAAGCCACCTGCCCGAAATAAAGAAGGCTTTCATCAACAGACTTTTGGGTAACTAAGCTTATTCCATACTTCAGCGTTATTTCAGGCTGCATGGTCGCTTTTTAGAATTTCCGTGCTTATCCGCAATAAAATTGCGCGACTATTGCTTTTGTATGTTATTCAAATCGTGCATTTATTACTGGAGTTGAATTTAAATCAAACGTGGTTTCTATGGGAACTTTCAATGGAATAACATTTTCAGTCTGCCCCTGTTTTCCAGTTGTGCTGCTTGGGGCAATATCGATTGGAGTGGGTCTCCTACCGGCTTCTCTTCCCGGGCCCATCTCACAGGTAGGATTAATCGTCAATGATTTCTCTTAAGAAATTGTGAGACTATTTAATATTTATTCTATCTCATGAAAAAAAGATCCGTTTATCAGACCTCAGCAGGGTCTTCCACTCCCTTAACAAACCAAGCTCAATCCTCCCATTCCCCTTCCGGACCGGCCTTCCCCTCCCGACGTGTATTTTGGTTCATTTCTGATTATCCTGTTTTTCACTGCTTTCATTTTGCTCCCTCTCTGTGGAAATCAGTGTAATATGATTGTGTTACTATAAATTGGCAGTATTATTATTATTATTATTATCATTATTGTTATTATTGTTATTATCATAAAATTATTGCTAATATTGTTCTCGTCGTTGTCGTCTTCATCGCCTATCTCATCGTTGTTATCATGATTATGATCATCATCTTCATCATCATCATCAAAACAGTTATCATTAATAATGAAATAAAATAAAATAATAATAATAATAATAATAATAATAATAATAATAATAATAATAATAATAATAATAATAATAATGTTAATTATCATTACTGTCATTGGCATCATATTACTTTAATCATAATTTTTTAAAGTATTATTATTCCAATTATTTTTGCCAATATTATTTTCATCACTTGCTGCCGTTGGTTCTAGGACGATTGATCACCGGACGGTTGATCACCGGACGGTTGATCACCGGACGATTGATCACTGCGGACGTTTGATCATCGACCGATTGATCACCGGACGATGGATCACCGGACGATTGATCACCGGTCTAGTGGCCACTACAATTTATTTACTGAGGATGAAAGAAAAATGTCGTAATTACCGCTAGTAAAGATAAACATCGTCGGCTTCTGTTAATTCTTTAATATACACACAGCAAATAGCACATCAGAATAAGCACGCATCTGTTTATCTGATTAGTTACCAATTTAATAACGCTTGCCGTTTCAATATTATTTTCACATTTCACTTCTTATAATTTCATTACAAATTAAATACATTATGTGGTAGATTGGGTCTGTCATATCATTTTATATAAATGTTTATCTTTACTAGCGGTAATTACGACATTTTTCTTTCATCCTTAGTTAATAAATTGTAGTGACCACTAGACCGGTGATCAATCGTCCGGTGATCAATCGGTCGATGATCAAACGTCCGCAGTGATCAGTCGTCCGGTGATCAACCGTCCGGTGATCAAACGTCCGGTGATCAATCGGTCGATGATCAAACGTCCGCAGTGATCAGTCGTCCGGTGATCAACCGTCCGGTGATCAATCGTCCGGTGATCAATCGGTCGATGATCAAACGTCCGCAGTGATCAGTCGTCCGGTGATCAACCGTCCGGTGATCAAACGTCCGGTGATCAATCGTCCGCGCACCGCTGCCGTTATAGCAATATCCTCGTCCTGATCATCATCGTCATCAACATTATTATATAGACAGAAATTTTTATATGGACAGGAATTATTATTATTGTATTGTCATCATCGTATTATATTGTAATTGCTGATGGTATTGTTGTTGGTGGTGGCGGGTGTTGCTACTACCCTGGTGTTTATTGCTATGAATATGACCCAAACAGGTTTTGTCAGCAAATTTATTTAAATAAAAACTAACCATAGGCTAACTTTCATTTCTACAATAATTACTACCATTTGTATTACTAACTATATGAACTGGTGCGACTTCAGATTGGTGTAGCTATGCTGAGCTCGGTTAATGGTCCTCTGCTGGCGTTCTTCTTTCTTGGCGGAGTCTCCAAACACGCCAACTGGAAGGTCAGAGCATTTATTATCTAAGCTTATTTCTCGCATTTGTCATTTCCATATTCATCATCACTTGATTATGATTATGATGATGATGATGAAGAAGATGACGGTGTTGATTTTTTCAATAACGATGATGATTGTGGTGACTCATTTGGGACTGATGTCTTAGACGATTTCTACTTTGAAATCAGGGATCGTAAGCGTCAGGACTGTTTGAGTATTGTTGTATAGTTTATGTGTTGACGGCAGTTCGACGGCTTCAAGGCAACGACGCCACCTCTACACCACCGCACCCCACAATTATTATAATGTCACTAACAATTATCAGGCCACAATAATAACTTATTGCATTATTCGCAAGTGAATAAAGTCAGATGACTCTTTTGTTTGAAGGGAACAATGCTCGGAGGCATTGTGGGTGTAGTATTTCTTCTCTGGTTGAGCATCGGTTCCATTACGGTGCACCACAAACATCCACCGCTGCCGCCTGTGTCCGTGGAAGAATGTCCTCTTGGAAACGGCAACTCCACTCTTTTCTCTTCCTCATTGAACTACACCCACAATTACACGTCCTTGGAGCGTGTTAATGGAATCTACGCCAAAGACAACTGGAATGCAACCATGAAGTCTCTGGCAAAATCGAGACGCAAAGTGGTAAGCACTGTTATTAGGGCCACCAGAAATTTGCGCCAATAAATTGAAAAAATTGCTCACCAAAAACGATAAATTTGCGCGAATTTTGCGCAAGGTAAAAATCAAAATGTTCGTTATTTTTTCATTGAATCACCGTACCAAAGTATCTAACAGTGTTTTGTCATTTAGTGTAAAGCTTTGGCGTTCTAGAAATTAGACAATTAAGCCAAAAATGCAGTTATAAAGTTCCCATAACCATAAGATTGATGTATTCAGACGATCGCAAAGAATTTTAATTTTGCAAAATTTACGCCCATTGAAATCTACGCTCATTACAAATGTAACTTCAAAATAGTATTATATATGCCTATATTATAATGAATCATCAAGTAACACAACGTGCTGAGTACCAGCCTTCCGTCTTTGTGTGCACGCCTGACGCCTATGACAGATTAAATGCGCTCGTTCTGTCTTAAGCCGAGACAGCACGCGACGCTGCTGTGTGACCGCTTTGAGAAACTTCGTCTGACACATTTTATTGTGTGGCCGTGAAGTTCTGGAATTTGTTTATACTATAAGTTTGTGCGTTACTACCAAAAATGTCGATCTTTAACTAAAAATTCATCTTTAATTTCATCCCATTCGGCGGCCGCCATTTTGATTATTGCACATCGGTCGTGCTATGTTGAACTGTCATGGGCCGCGGTGATTTTAACTCAATCAAAGCCCAATTTAGATAAATTAGCAAGATTCTGTTAAAATTTGCGGATTGCAATTTTTTGCGCTGTTGCGCTAAACCTGGAAATTTGCGCAAAATTTGCGCTGCGCAAGATCGCGAATTTCTGGGGGCCCTATGTTATGTTACAAATGTTGCATTCTAAATGTTGATTGCTTGTATCATGGTCTTGATGATCAATAAATAAATAGCCATTATTTAAAAATTAATCAAAGTATTGTATTATATTATATTTAAACATTTATAAAGCGCCTCTAGTAGGGTAAACCGTTCAGAGGCGCTCCCAGTGCGCAAGGCCCCGCGAGAAGAAGCAGGTTTTGAGAAGAGACAGAGCAGAGGAGAGACTGACAGAAAGAAGTGTAGAGCGAACAGAATGAGAAAGAGCATTCCAGAGAGAAGGACCAATTGAGACAAAAGATCGAGAATATATACAAGAAGTATATTGCATCACCTGTCTGGCATTGCATTACGACTGAGTTTCTGTTAGAAGGCATGTGGCAAACAGTAATTATATGGTCCACACTTGACGTACCGTAAATCGCTACATTGTATCAAATCCCATTGAAGAGCTTCAATATTCTTGAAATTTCCCGTTTCTCTTTCTGCAGATGACTCCGCTTCGAGGTATGGAGAACTTCTATGCCATATCATATCTGTGGTTGACGCCATTGGGAGCCATCATCACAGGAAGCATCGGAATAATAGCATCCATCATCATGAGTAATTCACGATACTGTTTAACTAAACTTCGTTTTCTTCTTTACAACAAAATAATATCATGTTTAATCTAATTAATTTTATGCACTGCATTTATACCGGACGAGAAGTGGAAGACGGTTATGATTCAGATGAAGACAATAGAAGTAAATAGTAAATCTAGCCTCCTGTCCCCTTAAGTGGCGTATCCAGGAATTTATGATGGGTGGGGGTTTATGGCCAGACACCCTGTTTTTTGCTATTTTCTTACTTAAATGGATAAATAACCTTTAAAAAAAATTTTCCGGAGCCAATGTGGGGGTTTTAACCCCCGAAATCCCCCCTTGCCTACGCCACTGGTCCACTTTACTATGCTTCTATGGCGACCAATCTAAACTGCAGTCCCCGACCTAATAAACCCATGCATTCTGATTAAAACTATGCTCCATTACACCTTTCATCTATCTGAACTGATCTGGTGTAACAAAACCGTTGCGGGTATATCACCAACATGTAGTAACTATAGCAACGAGTTGTTCTGTACGAGTTTATAGGTATATTCTAACAGTCACTAGCTTTACTCTTAAAACAGGGGACAGAGACCTGGAGTCGAAGGTGGATGAACGTCTTCTTTTTCGCCTTCGCTGTTGTGGATGGTCGGACGAGAACGAGAACCAAGAACAAATGGACGACAAGAATTACATATCGATTCAAGAAGTAGACGCAACATAAATACTTTCATCGTCGTCATCATCATCGTTATCTTAATCGAAGTCGTCATCGTCGTCGTCATCATCATCGTTATCTTAATCGTCATCTTCTTCGTCATCGTCATTATCTTGATCGTCATCGTCATCGTCATCATCATCATCATCATCATCATCATCATCATCATCTTAATCGTCATCGTTATCGTCATCATCATCGTTATGTTAATCGTCGTCGTCATCGTCATAGTCTTCGTCATCGTCATTTTCTGATGCCCGAATTGATACAAATTGATCTTATTATTATTTCTGCTGTTCTCGAGCCATTGGTCAGGGCGTAGGTCGATGCATTTATAGACATCCAGCCAGTGAGATATTGTAGGCTACCTTCAGATTCGGAGCATAGCTAAAATACAATGTAATCGGTTATATTCTCTGTGACAGCTGCATTAAAATTTGTGCAGGTTACGGCAGCGTTCTGAATAGTTGTAGAAGCTGGACAACAAAACGTGAAGGTCTCAGCTTTCGGGTAGAAAAATAATATTGTAAGGAACGTTCTTTAAAAATCTGCCAATTACAAAGCGCAATTTTGACTTAGGATGGAGTTTAGCTTAATGTAAAGGTAACAACTCTGTCTCGAAGAGCGCGGAGTCGAGAGCGCTTCCCACTACCCTCCCAAAGGTCGACTCAGCCTTCCAATAGGCAGATGGTGTTGGTTAAATGAGCCGTGGGACGTCATAGGTGTTTGGGTTACCATGGCTGTCACAGAGTAAGATTTGACTCCAGTGATCACTTGCGGGTGTCGGAAGTTTTCAATTTTCGAGGACTAGTCAAGTGACACCTCTTGCCATTTTTCTGGCGCCTATGACTAGGTTACTTCTTGCTCTAGAAAGTCACAATTTGTCCAAGTGGTTTATATAGTTTTCAGTAGGTAGCCTACCAATATTTTAAAGATGATCTCTTTATGGGCTCCATGGGGCAGAAACTACTTTCAGTGTTACTCTATTTCAATCAGGGTCTGAAAGAGCCAGTGGATGATCTTCTGATGGACGTTGAAATGACGACATCTAAGCCTACAAAAATAACTGAAGATTGGTTTCACACGGAAATCGAAAGCGTTGTAAAGAAGGAAACAGAAAACAACTGTTTGCTCAAAAACGACGATTCGTGAAGAGCATCTTCTCACAGCGTTGCTACACGTTACCTAGACATGACAGCTGCAGACCTCACAGTAAAACAAATGCGTTGTAACGGATGGTGCTTGCGTATGGCTACCACTAATTTTTACTTTACCTCATTACGTTAATATTAGGCCTACTATACGTCTGTATTCTGACTAAATAATTTCCAGTTGCCCTTCTCTGACCATTGCTTAGGACACCAAAAACAATTACACTTTACATTTTGATTACAGCATAAATGTTTCAATTATACGCATTTTTCAATAAAGGGGATAGGATGGTTTATTCCCCCGATAGTCTAGACCGGTTAATTCCATCCGGGGGGATAGATTAATTCATCCCCTCGGATAGCATATCACGTGACACCGGTGTCACGAAATAGAGTATCTCCCGTTGTTCTAACGATCGTTTAGGCCCATGCGATTCGATTTGATTTTACAACATTTATTGAAACATTCGGAAACGTGCCTGCTTAAAATGGCGAACGAAACAAGGAACTGCTATATCCGGAGTACATCAACGATGACGTCACATAATGTGCTGAAATTAAAACCTAACGTTGCTAAGTTAAAATGCAAAATTAAAGTCTTCTGAACATTCTCCCCTTTGTGATGCGTAAGCATCACCTATCAACTATAGTCATTGTTGTTACTGATAATAAACGGTGCATTGTCTACGACTTAATTTTGAAATATCATTATATCAACTAAAATCATTTTGTGTTAACAATAAATTCAGGCATCACAATTGCCTTCATCAGCAAATTCAAGTGGACATAAAGAGTTAATGGGTCGTGTAAATACAGTCTCTCCAATGCGAACATTGACCAATCTACTGTCACTTCGCATTAAACCGTCTTCATCCAACTGAGGACTCAGTGGCAACAGTTTGCTACTGGCTGGCAGAACTTTCTTTTGAAGTAAGGCTCGATACTCCTCATTGAAAGCCTCCTTTTGACAGCTTTTAATCAATAGGATTTCTGAATCTTTGATTTCTTCACATTGCAGTTCTCCTCGAATTCTTTCCTGCTTTAATAAGTTACAGTTGTTGCTGAACCGTAGAACCCACGATTGGACTCGTACTAACCGTCTCCAGTCTGAGAATTTATCCGGATTTAGAATGTTTTCCAAATCATCTACTGAACTGTTGCTGGTTAGGAACGTCGATGTTGAGTCTCTGTGACGATCACTTTTCCTTTTCTCGCACGATGAATCATTGACTGGCTCAATTGGACAAATAGGCCAGCTGTCTTCAGAGGTTTGCAAGAACGCTGGACCATTCCACCACAAGGTTTCATTGATGAGACGTGAAGCTGTCAATCCTCGTGAAGCCAAGTCAGCTGGATTTTGTTCCGATCGAATATGTCTCCATTGGTCTGGATTGGTTGAACTTTGAATTTCTCCAATTCTGTTTGCTACAAATGGCTTGTACGCTCTACTCCGACCTCTGATCCAGTGTAATACATTCATGCTATCACTCCAGAAGTTAATGCTGGACTGTTTTATATCAAGTGGAATCGCAATGTTTGTTCCCATGCGAAGTGCTAACACAGCTGCCATTAATTCCAGGCGTGGAATACTGGTTGAAGCCAATGGAGACACCTTTGTCTTTGAGCATACGAATCGGCTTGACAAGTGACCACTGTCGTAAACACATCTCGCATATGCCACTGCACCATAAGCCTCAGTGGATGCATCAGCAAAGACGTGCAGAGACATTGACAACAGCTTTTCAGTCGGTAAACGGATACATCTTGGAATTTCAATTTTGCTAACATCGCTCAGCTCTGAAAACCAATCCATTACTTCTGTTTTTAGTTCTACATCCAATGGTTGATCCCAATCTAATCCACATGACCACATCTTTTGCAACAACATCTTGGCCCGCACAATGTATGGAGCCAAGAAACCCAATGGATCGAAGAGTGATGCGACCTTTTTCAATACATTTCTCTTGCTGCAGACAAACCCATCTTCCAATGATTTGAAACGAAAAGTGAATACATCCACGTGAGATAACCAAATCACTCCAAGAGTCTTAGCTCCGTACACCTGATCACCTTCAATCTCCATCTCGGTAATCTGGTCTGCCACCGGTATGTTCTCCAACACTTCATCCGAATTTGACAACCATTTTCGAGCATGCATATCTGCTAGTCCCAGCAACTCCGACATCTGTCGATATAATTCCACTCCCGCTTTAACAGAGTCCACAGAATCCATACTGTCATCCATGTATGTTGCGTTTAATATAGTCTCTGCAGCTAATGGAAACTGATCACCTAGTTTTCTAGCATGTTCTTGAACAACAAGCTGTGCGAGGAATGGCGAGCAATTCACACCAAACACAACACGTGTGAATTCATAAATGACTGGATCTTTGCTGTTCTCCATATCGCGCCACAAGAATCTGAAGTATGAGCGGTCCTTCCTGGCTATCTCAACTCGAAGATACATCTCGGCAACATCACACACCAATGCTATTGGATTCTTACGAAATCTGAGCAATACTTTTGTCAATTGCTGCTGCAGCTTTGGTCCCTGATTGATTGTCTGATTCAACGATTCACCTTTATAATTAGCCGATGCATCAAAAACGATTCTTGTCTTTGTTGTTGCTTTGTCAGCTCGGACAACTGGAAAGTGTGGTAAATACCAGCAGTGTCTTTCATTTTTATTGGACGTTTCCAATTTATGGATGTACCCTTTTTCTGTATACTGTTCGATAGTTTTGCAGTAGGCACTTCTGACATTCTGATCTTTGTTAAGTCTCTTTTCTGTGCATTCCAAACGTCTGACCGCCATTTCATAATTATTTGGTAAATCAGGATGACCATCCTTCCAAGGAATCTCCACTTGATACCTTCCATCAGTGTGACACAATGTCCGTTTTGATTCTTGCAGCAGAATCCTATCATCTTGCGACAATTCGTTGTAACTTGTTGATGTGACCTCTTCCAAGTCCCAAAACTTACGGAGCGTTGCATTTACTTCATCCACATTTTCTTTGAGGAAATAAGTATGATTGAAATTCGTATAAGCTCCGACTGGCGACGTTTTCCCAACACACGTCCATCCCAGTGGTGTGAGTCGAGCGATTGGTTGACCAGGCTTACCTTGGACTTCCTTTTGAGCGAAGTGCAAATCTGCATAATCGAGTCCAATCAGCATGTCAACACGACGTGATCGAAATACTGGAAAGTTGATATTTCTGAGGTGTGGCCACTTTGCACAATCTTTTTTCCAGTTCACAACTTCCATACTGCCAGTAACGTTAGTTGTGGTGAAAGCACAAATCATCATGTTCACCTTATGATCCAAACTCTGAAGTCGTACGTTCACCTGCATGGTTTCGAATGCTTCACTTTTCCCATTTAAAACGTTCACTGCTATCTGTTGTGCGTCACCAACGAGACCCAGTTCAGCAGCTACATCTGCATTGAGGTAAGTCTTTGTACTTCCATCATCTAATAGTGCATTTACCTGAATAATTTTGTTACCGTTTTTCAAAATTACAGGAATCGTACGTAAACTGCATATGTTCAAACAGTTACCGTTGGATACAAAGGTAGTATCACTGTTAGCTCCCCTTTCTGCAAGATCCCGGGATCCATCCGTTGCAGGCATAAAGCTAGAGCGACCTTCGTGCGATGACCTCGGTGGTGCTGTGACTCTGGGAATCATGCTTGAATTACGAGGACCGATTATGTCCTTGTGCAGTAGTCTATGATGAAGTTTACTACAATTTCCCAGTCCACACTGCCGACTGCGAGCACAATCTTGACCAAGATGCGTTCCTCCCAAACATCGATAACACAGTTTTGCATCTTTTGCTACATTCCATCGATCCGACACTTCTAGCTGCTCGTACTGTTTGCACCCCCAGATACCATGGTGACCCTGGCAGTAAGCACAAGCAACCAAATCTTTCTTATGTCGTCTTCGCTCAGTGTCTTTGCTCTGATTCTCACCAAAATAAGATTGTGGATGTATTTTCCGATTGTGACTAACTTTCATTTCAGTGAAACCTTGTACCGTCTCACTGGCAACGGTCTGAAATTCTGCTTCTTGCAAAATCCACTCTCTTAATGTCTCTACGTCTTCCTTCTTATGATGCTCAAATACCCAGCGCTGGTAACTCGTAAGCATGGTCTCATTCATTTTTTTAAGAAGCTTAAGGTACAACGATCCATAACGCAGCTCCTCGTAGCGACCTGAATCTTTCAAGTTGATCACAGTAATATCTAGTAAATCAGCGAATCTGTCTAAGTCTTGAGCGTTACTGTTTCTTACCGGCTTGAAGCTGTCGATTTCCTCCATCTGTATTGCTATGTGTCGCCGCACTCCACCGTACTTTCGTTCCAATCGTTCCTTAGCCGCGTCGTAGCTTGCTGCCGAATGACCTAAATTCTCAATGATCTTCAGGGCTTCACCGGAAAGATACTGGCGCAACTGTAGAAGTTTGTATTCAGATGATGTTGGTGCTCGATCGACACAAGCCATGAAAGAAGCTTTCCATGATTCATAATTTCTTTTATCACCTGAGAAGACTGGAATTGAAACCCGTTTCAGCTGTTTCCACAGATCTTGTTCGATATGTTCACCTGCTGTGAAGTTTGCTCTTCTATGCTGTCTTCTATCCAGCACCTCGAAACTGCTGTATGCTCCAATGTCTCGATACTCGACATTTTGAGCATTAGATTGAGTTCGTTCTATTGATTCTGAATGACTGTCATTTACAGGAGCGGATGCAACATCAGCCCTTTCATTTAAAACACGACGAACGTGTTCCATGGTGGAAGAGAACTTCGCTTCCATCGTATCCATTTCCGTACACATTTTGTGAATACTGTCTCGATCCCGATTTTCATTATGGACCGTTACAAGTTGTTCCATAATATTCATGGCCGCTTCCATGTTCTCAGACAACTGTTCCTGTTGTTTCCGAATTTCTTTTCTATCGATTGGCGATTCGTCCAGAACTTTTAACAGGCTATGCCGACTCCGAGTGAATTTAGCTTTCGCCCGTGACTTTGATAGTTTTACGATGTCAACGCTTACCGTTTCGTTTTCGTTAGTGTCCGAGTGCATTGCGTCCGCCATCCTAACGTACATCCAAAGTTCGTGTTTGTCCGATTAGTTGCAAAACGTTTTTCGATACTCGACTCTCGAACTATTAATCCTTTTAAAACCACGCTCTGCTACCAAAAATGTTCTAACGATCGTTTAGGCCCATGCGATTCGATTTGATTTTACAACATTTATTGAAACATTCGGAAACGTGCCTGCTTAAAATGGCGAACGAAACAAGGAACTGCTATATCCGGAGTACATCAACGATGACGTCACATAATGTGCTGAAATTAAAACCTAACGTTGCTAAGTTAAAATGCAAAATTAAAGTCTTCTGAACACCCGTATTAATTGTATCCCCCCCAAATTAAAAAAAGTCGAGAAAACCGCTTCCGTGTGTATTTTTCTTTGCAAATTGATTTTCATCTGCTTTGTTTTCAACAATGACACTAACAGGTATGTTTATTCGTACTAGATAATTTGTTTTGCCCTGTTTTTAGAGCACTTAAAACATTTAAAACACTTAAAAACACTCAGAGTCACGAAATAAATTCGAATTGCCTTTATCTGAGCATTGCTTAGGACACTTGAAACAATTAGAGTCACTTTAAATTTTGATTACAGCATAAAAAAATTTATTATGCGCATTTTTAAAAAAGGGTTAGAATGGTTTATCCCTCCGGATAGTATAGACCGGTTAATTCCATCCGGGGGGATAGATTAATTCATCCTACCGGATAGCTTTCAGGGGGGATACTCCGTTTCGTGTCACCGGCACTGGTCGTTAGATTGCACATCTAGGTCTCGCAACTGACAGTTAATCGAAACTGAACGATTGCATGGGCGCTTCGAGAATAATAGTCTTGCCGGTGGATGAAAACACAAAGACCACGCGTTAAATGATATAAAGTAAGTAAGTAAGAATATTCTTTATTATACCACCAGCAAACGCACAGTAGTTTACAGAGGAAATAAATAATAGAAAAATAGAAAACATTTATGCAAAGTTATATAACATTCGCATAATACAACTGTTTCTGGCAAAAGAATCAACTCTAGGAAGGGTTAGATTATGTGGCCTTGGTCGAGTATTGTATGGAGTGACCTTAATGGGAGGGAGGAGGTCGTGAAGAATGTGACAAGGATTTAAGAGGATAGAGCGGAAAAGAGCAGAGTCAGCTCTAGAACAGAGAGCATCAAAACTAGGAAAATCGATAGGAAGAAAGCTTAAACGGGTCAATTTTCTTAAAAGACCGTTAAGACGTTTACGTTCCATTGCGTTGGCAAATCCCCACCATACAGGGGAGGCATAAAGTAATCTAGCAATGGTAGTAGCTCTAACAACGTCAAACAGACGTTGACCATGAAGGCCGCGGGCGACTAAAACACGCAGAGCAAACATGGATTGCCGGGCTTTACAGCATATTCTGCTAATGTGAGCCTCAAAGCCAATCCGGTCAGAGATGGTAACACCCAAAACAACCATCTGCTGGACCCTTTGGATGCCCGAGATAAGATAAGATAAGATAAGAATATTCTTTAATATACCAATTGCTATCCGCATTTTGGTGTACATACAAAGTATAATAAACAAACGTACATAATTTATGCACGAGATAAATGTCAAAGTCAAATGTCAATGTCAAAGTGTTTTAGAATAGCATAAAATCCTAAGTCCAAGATGGGAGGAGGAAGAGCAATAGCTTTAGACCGAGGTCGCCTGATGATCATTTCACTGGTCTTAGCTTGATTTAGTTTTAGATTGCTAATGGATGCCCACTGAGATATATGGTCAAGTTCAGAAAGAGTGGTGTCAATGCAAGAAGCTGGGATCAGCAAGTAGCTATCATCAGCATACTTAGGGAGACGGTTTCCACTGAATTTAGGTTTGAGACTGGAAATGGCTATGACAAAATCCGTAGGTCCAAGGCCAGAGCCTTGCACAATATTAGCATTGATGATACATAGCGGAGAGATTTCATCCCCAAATTTGGTGCAGTGCTGACGTTCGTGCAAGAGAGCAAGCACCCAATTGTATAACATAATCCGGGATGGGCTGTGATGCTAATTGATCGGCGAGGTGCTTGTGTCTAATGGTGTCGAAAGCCTTGCTAAAATCAAGGGACAGGAGTCTTACATAGGGCTCAGATATGAGCATGGTTTGGAGTTCATGAGTAATGGAAATCAGCGCGGCAGATGTGGATCCAGAAGGGCGGAAAGCAAATTGGTCTGCAAAGATCCGATTGGTGCAGGGTTCAGTGATAAAGGGGTAAAAGTACTTGCGTACGACAATTTTTTCCAAGATGCGAGAGAGGATGGAAGTGATAGAGATGGGTCTAAAGTCAGCTTCTTTGACAGGGTGCGAAACCTTAGGTATGGGGGTGATCATGCTGAGGCGCCACTGTAAAGGGAATAAGAGTTAGTAAGAGAGCAAGTGAACAGATCCGCAACAGGCAGAGCTAAGAGATGGGCCATGGTTGACATCAACCATGAAGGGATGCCATCGAAAAGAAGTGCGGAGGTATTTTCAACGATTAAAACTTAATAAAGTAGCAGGAAGTTCCTTGAAATATATTGCTACAATCCCTGAAATTGTAGCAATATCGTGGTTTTGATGATCCTTCCTTACTAAACTTAAAACTTTTGGGGGGGGCGCGCTGAAGTCGGGAGCGTCTCTGAGTAGTTTTTTTACTTGAAGGAGCGCTATATACATGTAAATGTCCGAGTGAATGAATGAATATTGTCACCTGATCGTGAAGATAGGAACAGGAACTAAAGGTTGTGCAGTTCAGTGGCGGCGCTAGGGGTGGGGCCAGGGGGTATACCCCGCAGTCGATCGAGTTGATCGATCGAGTCGATCATAACTCGGCCAAGTCGAGTCGATCGAAAAATCGTCGACTCGATCGACTTGCAAGTCGAGTCGATCGTGAGTCTTGCCAAGTCGAGTCGATCGAAAAATCGTCGACTTGCAAGTCGAGTCGATCGTTGTTTCATCTACTCGACCCGACTTAGAAATATTTTACTTAGCCTACTATTTCTTGAAGTCTCAAAGTGACCTTTACAGTTTTTGCACACAAGTTCAGCTAACGAACCTTTTGGCAGCTGTCGATTTCGTGTTAGTGGAACTGTGAAAGTTGACTATTATAATAGACGTGCGTTTTCGATTTGGGTTGAACGAATACAGGAGCGAAAACAGAAATTTTGGAAGGGGTGGACAAAATTTGTGGTCTTGAACCGAATTTTTTTTTCTTGGTCTAACGCCGAAAGAATCTTTTTTTAGTCTTTCGCTCAAAAAACTTCTAAAAACCCGTGGCGACTCCGGTTTTTTAAAATCTGATTATTATTATATTCGTTTTAATGGTAACAAAACTGATAGACACACCGCTATCAGGTACAAGAAGCAGTTGATCAAATACAATATAATACCTATAGAATGTCTTTAGCCTTGACTGTTGCATTTGTCTTAGGATGATGACTTTTTTAGTCATGTGCTAGGCCTACTTTCTTTCTCACCTTCCTGTTCCCGTTGCGCTGATTTACAGCTTAATTCTTGAAACCTGATGGAGGGAGGGACCACGTCATATGCGAATCTCTGAATGGGGTGGGCATGGCCGGATTGGCCCCTTCCTTGGATCCGCTCCTGAATGAGCATGATACAGATCTACTATTATATGCCTGTATATGCAAGTCATGTAGATGTTAATTTTGAGAATATATAAGGATACCTTTATGACGTCACTTCGATTATGATACAATTCTACAATTAAATAAGTTCACTGAGAAAACGAAATTGAGCCTATTGTGACGTCACTTCGATCAGGACACAGATCTGCCGTCATATTATTTCATTAATATTGATAATACAGAACTAGGTCTATGCCTATGCCTATTGTAACGTCACTCTGATTATGAAGCAATTTTGCTATTATATTATAATTAAGCTCACATCAAGAATTAAAAAAACAGCGCCAATTGTGACGTCACATTGATTATGATGCAAATGTACCAGACCTATTATGGAAGTGCATTTTGAGAATATAAACAAGGTCTAGTGTGACGTCACGTCGATTATGAGACAAATGTACTATTATAAAAGTGCATATATTGAGAATATAAACAAGGTCTATTGTGACGTCACTTTGATTATTATACAGATCTACCAGTATATTATGTTCGTTTTGCGAATATAAAACGGGGCCTTTTATGACGTCAGTCACGTCACTTCTATTATAATACAATTCTACTATTAAATAAGTTCAGTGGAAAAAACGAAATTAGGTCTATATTCTATAATTGTGGCGTCATTTCGATTATGATACAGATCTGCTGTCATATTATTTTATTTTCATAATACAAAACTGGGGCTGTTTAAATGCAACATCGCTCCGATTATTATACAAATCTACTATTATACGTTCAGTATGAGAATATAAAACTAGGCCCATTGTGACGTCACCTAGATCATGATACAGACCTACTATTAAAGAAGTTCATTTTGAGAATGAAATAGTCCTATTGTGGCTAACCTCGATTAGGATAATGAACTGTTAATATAGAAGTATATTTTGAGTGTATAAACTAGGCCTGTTGTGGCTAACTTCAATTATTGCACAGATCTACCGTAATAATTATTGAGATTCATTTACATAATCTAAAACGAGGCCTATTGTGACGTCACTACGATTACAGTGCAAATCTATAAATTCGCTGAGAATACGAAATTAGGCATATTGTTGCGTCACACAGATTTATGACACAGATCTACTATCGTATAATTGCATTTAAGATCATGTAACTGCAGATGGTGAGCAATAGACAAAACTAGGTCAAGTCGACGCGACGTCGATCGAGTCGATCGTCGGCCAGCCAAGTCGATCGAGTCGTAGAAAGGTCGGCGAGTCGACGAAGTCGATCGAGTCGATCGTCGGCCGAGCCAAGTCGATCGAGTCGTAGAAAGGTCGGCGAGTCGACGAAGTCGATCGAGTCGATCGTCGCACGAGCCAAGTCGATCGTAGCCCACGACTCGATCGACTGCGGGGTATACCAGGGGGCTACGCCCTCCCCCTATCTGAGACTAAGCCCCCCTAAAAAAGACAATATTTACCACGATTTTCTTCGATTTTCGACCTCACGACTGAAAAAAAGATCGTCAGAAATTCCGGCGGATGAAAATGAGAAATTTCCACGAGATTTCGGCCGATGACTAAGAAAAAAAGGTCGTCAGAAATTTGGGCGGATGTAGATGAAAGATTTCCTCCGAGACTTCAGCCCACCAAAACTGAAATCCTGGCGCCGCCACTGGTGCAGTTCTAAAGATTCCTTTAAAATATCGTCGCGTGTTATGCTGTCAGGACTAAGGACTCGAGCGCTTGTTCTCAATGGCTTCAATAACATTATGTGCTATAATTATTTATAATGTAGATCCTTGCAGTTACAATAATTAGGCCTATTATTACACTTATGGAATGCGTATGCGCTTTGCAGATGCAAGTGAAGACTGTCTACAGGTATAGCTACAATAGCTCGTAAATAATTAAGAACCGGAATTCCATAAGCAATCTGCCACTGAGCTACCACAGATTGTAGTTTTCTTTCAATTTGTGACTTCCTGTTATACAGACCAGTCGTTATGTTGGCCACTGACTGAATTGACCCGTACTTTGTGAGCTCACGTTAGCTACATCGGTAAGAGAGCTGGCGGCCGCGCGTCTGTGAAAGAGAGCGTGCGAGCCGCGGTTCGATTCCCGATGGTGGCTCTTATTTTCAGGGATTCAAAATCTCGGGCTAGCACGGTCCGTCCACGGGGACCTAAATGGCGTGGCGTCCATTCAGACGGGCGAGCGGTGGTGAAGGATCTCACCCTCAGGGTCGAGGCCATAAGACATCCGCTATATATAAAAATCCGATTACATCTTACATTTACATTTACTTCAAAAATGCATGTTTAACAGGAAACGTCTCATGTATAGCTGTCGATCTTCTGGTCCTAAAATGTCTGAGTTTTGGAAACGAAAGATTGGAAGATATTTCCATGTCACAGATATCGACAAGGACGGTGTCGTTTCGAAGGAGGATTTCTGTCGTAGGATTGAAGGATTGTGTGCAACGATAAAAGATGATCCTGACACACAGGAAAAGATAAGAAGCTGTTTTGTCGACGTGAGCTAATATATCATAACTAATATCATAGCTAATATCATCTAACAAAATGCACAATTTCATAATGCATTCATAACATAACATAACATAGGTTTTTTATTGCTCCCAAAACCCCCCATAACATTATACAATTTCAGATCAGTGCTAACTTGGGCTGCAAAGGGAGGACCTAAAGGGACAAAAGTCCCGCTAGCAGGGCCACCTATGTTCCAGTATATTAAATGGAAGTTGGTAACATAAGCAGCGGGAGTCATCTGAGTTCAAGGTGAAATAATACATATTAGTATTGATATTAATATTAGCATTCAACGCTGCTTAGCCGTTAAATTTATACGGCGATGCTACCAAGGGCTTATTATTTCTTAAGGTTACAATAATTTACTATTGCACTTATGGAATGCGCATGCTTTGCATTTCAAAGCTCTTGTTGCACAATTTAACCGTGACCAGAATAGTGTTTTACCGCTGTTGGAAAAATGTTTGCGGGCGCCCATGTATTGTAATACTAACACTCTAGTTACCCCTGGCCCAGGGCCGGCCTTAGCCCAAGTGGGGCCCTAGGCAAGACATACATTTGGCGCCCCATGCAGGCATAGGCCTGCATTTGGCGCACTTAGTTCCCCACTCAATAATTGTTCAGACCACGTTAGAATCTAAAGATGAATTATAGGCAGAACCGGTATAGGCCTACGCTTACAAGACCGTAGCCAGGATTTTATTTCGGGGGACCGTGAATTTTGAGGTGCGTACACGCTGCGGGCGACTTTTTGGGCGAAATTTTCTGACGACTTTTGTTAGTCGTCGAATTTTCTCACGTCCAAAAAACACTATTTTCCGCGATTT
>OX457047.1:1568396-1605896 GCA_949752735.1 Lumbricus terrestris | reverse complement strand
TCTATCTATCTATCTATCTATCTATCTATCTATCTATCTATCTATCTATCTATCTATCTATCTATCCCCCTCTCTGTCTCTCTCTCCTCTCTATCTCTATCTCTCTCTCTCTCTCTCACACACCTGTGCTGTGTGTATAGACTCCTTCACAGAATTAAACAATTTATATCAATATTTATTTATATATAATATTCTTGGTTAATCGAAGCTGAATTGATGGCAAAAGCATGGACGGAGTTTGGTTTCCGTTCTTCGAGATAACCTTGTTTAGTCCTCGCCTCCTCGGGCTGTAATCTCGCCGAAAAATACAAATATTCCCGGACAAAAAGTTGATCTCCGCCCATTGGAAAAAGTTTTTGCTGATTAATTATTCCTTATTTTTAATCTATTCTTGGATAAAAGTGGATCCCTGTGTGTGTGTGTCTCTGACTCTCTCTGTGTCTCTGTCTCTGTCTCTCTCTCTGTGTGTGTGTGTGTGTGAGTGTGTGTGTGTGTGTGTGTGTGTGTGTGTGTGTGTGTGTGTGTGTGTGTGTGTGTGTGTGTGTGTGTGTGTGTGTGTGTGTGTCCCAGTCTCTCCTCAAATCAGATACCAGAAACATAATTTCATCGAAAGAAACGATCTGTTCTTGGATTAATCGAATTGCACTACATAACCATTGCTCTAATTTATGAATGACCGCTAATACCATTAACGTTTAACTAGTCCAACTGAGGAACTGGTATAGAATATTGCACAGTGATTACAGAAATGCAATAGAACTTGCCATCAGTAACGATCATATGCACCTCCGAGTAGGTATCTTGAAGTGGCGCTATATAAATTCTGATGGATCGATTGATTGATTGGTTGCCTATGTTGAAGATTTGAAGTTGGAGACAAGTATTCATAGCCAAGTAAAAGACCTGACAAATGTGACCTTTGTCACGAAAGGTTTGCCAAGACTTGGAGGAGATTCGTTGGCCCACGTTGCAGAGAAAACTCCCGAGTGCTCTTTATACCACAAAAGAATGGCAGACAAAGATATTCCAATAAATCGAGTCATAACCCAAACTGGTAAAAATTCGTTTAGGTGTAATTTATGCCAGAAGACATTTGAACATAAGAATGATCTGGAAGACCATATCAGAACCCACACCGTAGAAAACTATTCTTACAAATGTGATATCTGTAGCAAAGAGTTCTCCGCTTGGTTCGCACTGGATTACCATTCAAAACTTCACACTAGAGGAGAACGATACAAATGCAAGTTATGTCTTAAAACATTCAAACTCAAGAGCGAACTGTTGGACCATGCAAATGCCCACATAGGAGAAGCACCATACAAGTGCAATGAATGTGACAGAAGTTTTAGATGCAGGAGTGTACTGAGCAACCATGTAAGAACACACACTGTAGAAAAACCGTTTAAGTGCAATTTGTGTGAGAAGGGGTTTGCCGTGGAGTGTACTCTTGAAGCACATAAATTGACCCACACTGGAGAAAAGCCATACAAGTGCGATTCCTGCAACAGTGCATTTGCTCATAGCCGGTATCTGAGGAAACATTTTAGAATCCACAATCGAGAAACTAAATTTGAGTGTGATTTGTGTGACAAAGCGTTTGCTTGGAAGTGTGCTCTTAAAAGACATAAAATGACCCACACTGGAGAAAAACCATTTAAGTGCAATTTGTGTGAAAAGGCGTTTGCCTGGAAGTGTAATCTTGAAGCACATAAAAAGGCCCACGCTGGTGAAAAGCCATTTAAATGCAATTTGTGTGACAAGGCGTTTGCCAGGAAGGGTGTTCTTGAAGCACATAGCGTAACACACACTGGGGAAAAACCATTTAAATGTAATTTGTGTGAGAAAGCGTTTGCTTGGAAGTGTAATCTTGACGCACATGAAATGACCCACACTGGAGAAAAACCATTTAAATGTAATTTGTGTGAGAAAGCGTTTGCTTGGAAGTGTAATCGTGACGCACATGAAATGACCCACACTGGAGAAAAACCATTTAAATGTAATTTGTGTGAGAAAGCGTTTGCTTGGAAGTGTAATCGTGACGCACATGAAATGACCCACACTGGAGAAAAGCCATACAAATGCAATTCATGCAACCGTGCATTTGCTCGTAGCTGGGATCTGAAAAGCCATTTTAGAATCCACACTGGAGAAAAGCCGTTCGCGTGCAATACCTGTCACAAGACATTTTCAACGAAGCAAGGTCTGAAAGAGCATTCAAGAATCCATTCTGGAGAAAAACCATTCGCTTGTAAACTTTGCAGCAAAAACTTTCCCCGACATTCCGACCTCTGGTCGCATGCAAAGAGTCATGCTGGAGAAAACCCACATAAGTTCGATTCATGTCAGAAGACTTTTGCAACTAGATATCCACTTACAATGCATGGAATAAGCCACACTGCCGATGAACAATACAACAACCAGAAATGCAACCAAATCTTACCACTTAAGGGTCCTCTCAATGTGCATGAGAAAACCCACACAGCAAACGAACTGCCCAGATTATGTGGTTTATGCCAGCAGGTATTTGCAAGCCCTGATGATCTGGAAATCCATATCAGCTGTTGTCACAGTGGAGAAACATTATACAAAATGTTACCCACGCCACAATGACTTGCTTGTGATTGTGATCAGTTATCCCACACAGCTGGTGCTGACATGAATCGTTATTTTCTTGTGAGGTCTTGTGTCTGTGGAAGCTGTGATGGATGAACTGTTAACAATGGAATTTGTGAACAATTCTCGCGAACATCTGCGATGATGATTCACAGAAAGACAGATAATTTGTTGTTATGACGACCGCTATGTTGATCCTCAGAAAAACACATTTATTGAATATTGTTTTAGGTTTGACATTCATCCTTTAAGTTATTTATTTATTCAAGACAAAACGGTGGTTAATCTACGAGTTCTGGTGAACTCAGGTTTATTTAAAACCATTTCGTAGACTGAACTTTATTCGGATAAAACAGCAACGTTCTAAATTATTAGTCATGTTTATTAACGATTTAGGAGTATGGAGATTGCTTTATGGTTTATCAAAATTGTTTCCTATTCGACTGGTTAGACTGATTCTTCTTGAATGCTACAATTATTTGCTTCAGTTTTTTTTCGAATTAATCATCATATTAAAATGTCAGATATTTAAAGCAGCCTAAATATTCGTCACGACCATCTGTGACTTACATATTAATCAATTAGATTGCGTATCGCCTTGGTCAATGATCCGGTTTAATGTTCAGAATTATTGCCTCAGATCAGGATATGGTGGGAAGTCTAGTTTGTCTTCACAAGCTCATTATAATTATTGTTTCACTTGTTTCTGCAAGTGACAGAGATTCTTGGAAGCGTCATGCCATCTCACTATCTTCGGTTCATTCATTCTGTCTTTCCGATAATTTATGGCGCCTTTTAAAGCCACAAACTCAGAGGCGCTCTCAGCCCAGCCACAAACGATTGTCCTTGTCATTGTGATTCTTCCAGCACCGCCAGAAACTCGAGAGTTGTTGGGCTGAAAGTCTAATCTTCAGCCGCTGGTCCCTTGCCGCGTCCCTGTGTAGGTCAGAGGAGGTCATGTTGTTCAGCAAGGTGGATTGGAGGCGATCGGTGCCCGCGGCCGAAGCTATAAAAGCGGGAAGTGCATGCTGTGACACCGAACGGATCCCCAGTCCGCCCATCTTGATGGGGAGCGTGGCCTGAAGCCATGCCTCTTCTGTTCGAGCTAGATTCAGAATTCTGCACAAGCTCGGGCGCAGAACCATGTCGCATCGAGCAAGCCCCGGGTGGACCGCACAGGGGCAGCATCGCAAGGTGTGGAGCATCTTTGTGGAGCCGAGCGAATACCTGAGGATGGTTAAGGCATCATGCATGGCAATGTCCTCCATTTTCTCAAGTGTTTTACCGAGGTCTGCCGTGTGTGCCTCGATTGCCTCCTTTTGGGCTTCTAGAGTAGAGAGAGGTGCACCCAACAGCGATGCCTTCTGTGGACAGGTTTGCGTAAATTGACCCAAGAGATGGTGATCTGCAGTCATATCCTGAACGTGCGAAATGACCTCGCATTTGGATAGACTGAGTTGTAGACCCAGGGATTTGCATTTGAGCTCTAGATGCGTCACATCCTCGGCCACAATCTCCCTCCCAAGTAGATGTCGTCCAAATAGCCTAGCACGAGCGATGAAGTCATCTCGGCTAGGATAGGTTGCAGGGGGAGACAGAAGAGCAGTGGACCAAGTGGGTCACCCTGTTCAGGACCAACCTGAGAGCTCAGAGTAAAAGTGCCATATTTGAGGTTTGAAGGTTCCGAGTAGGCCAGTAAGCAGAAAGGTCCCAGTTCAGGAATTATTGTGAAGACAGAGAGCAGCATCTGATCTCTGTAGAGGCTATTGAAGGCGTTTGAGAAATCTAATTTTACGAGAATAGATTCATCATCCATATTCTCCAAGAAGCGCCTTGCGGCATGCGCCGCCGCCTCACAACCACCCGCCTCTCCCACTCCCACCTGCCTTGGGGTCAAATACGATGCCACTCTTGTGGTCGCATATGCGTTCGCGCATTTGGCCGCTAGTCTGCGCCAGTAATAACCGATGACTAATGGGCCCAAACCTCCTGAGCTTTTGCTTAAAGCGAATAAGGTGCCCCCGAAAAGTTGGCCCGGATTTGGAGAGGGCAAATTCCAGTCAGAAGTAGGTTGATTAGAGCCGTGATGGCCGATAGCAGCACGGGCCCCGATTCGGCTTGACCCGTCAGCTCCAGCATATGCTCGGGACGGATACCATCAGGCCCCCCGAGGAGCCTGTCGGAAAAGTGCGAATGCGCGCAAGGATTTCCGCCTTCTTGACCTATTATTATTATTATTATTATTATTATTATTATTATTATTATTATTATTATTATTATTATTATTATCATCATCATCATCATCATTATTATTATTATTATTATTATTATTATTATTATCATCATCATCATCATCATCATCATCATCATCATCATTATTATTATTATTATTATTATTATTATTATTAATTTTATTATAGGCCTATATTCGTTTTATTGAAAAACTAGTCGACATAACGCGACAGTTAACAAGCACAGAGGAGCAGCAAATAAAGTCTAGTAAACGTTTTTATACAGCATCCGTGTTATGAAATTTTTATTGTTTTTATTGGTAAGTTCGAATGGATGCGGCCTAGGACGCAGATTGTATTTGTCAGGACGTCTATAAGAGAAAAATTTATGTAGAACATGATCTTTGTTTTTAATTATAGCTTTGAAGAGGGCAGCATCAGCAGTCTCAGCCATAATGTCTGCTTTAGGGGAGTCTAAAGGGAGGAATCCAGCTCGTCTGACGCGTCCCAAGAACCTTTCGATGCGGTCGACTTCTCCCGCGCTCAGCAGTCCCCACCAGGCTGGAGAGGTGTACAGCAGACGCGCTACTGTAGTCGCTTGAGTGATGACATGCAATGCCGGTCCAGGCATGCCATGAGCACGCAGCACGCGTAAAGCGTAGACTGAGGAGGCACATGAGCTTAGGGTATTGTCAACATGCTCCGAAACATTATAATTATTATAATTATTATTATTATTATTATTACTGCTATTATTACTATTATTATTGTTATTATTAATATTATTATTACTATTATTACTATTATTATTGTTGTTATTAATATTATCATCATCAATATGTGTCAGGCATGGTGACGTCCCAAGTCAGGCAGTGACCTCTGGACCAGGGTATTATGGTAACTCCGTCTGGTCTTTTGCCATCGGTTCTGGAAAGACCATTGGGTTCTTTGATGGCCGGTGTCTTGGCTCTCGTGAAAGTCCGCCAAATCACGTCATTTATCATAGCATGCCGTTGTTGTCTTTCAGCACCTTTCGGGCAAGAGAATCCGTGATGGCCTAATGGTTCTACTATGGCACCGCATTTGCGCATATTTTTTCGCACAGCACAGTAACCAGACGAATGCCTACTGCAACTCTCAGCAGTCAGCACCTCTCCTCTCATCTGTAATCCAGCTGTCGTAATTGGAAGTGCGTGAAGCCAATCTCCTGAATGTGGCGATTGTACGGCTAACAAGCGTGATTTGGAAGCTGAATTTATAGCTCGTTCTTCTTCTTCTTCTTCTTCTTCTTCTTCTTCTTCTTATTATTATTATTATTATTATTATTATTATTATTATTATTATTATTATTATTATTATTATTATTATTATTATTGATTGTCTAATATTACTAGGCCTATTATTGTTTTTGTTATTATAATTATTATTATTATTATTATTATTATTATTATTATTATTATTATTATTATTATTATTGTTATTACCCATAGACATGCATTTATTAATAACAATAGTAATAATAATAATAATAATAATAATAATAACAATAATAATAATAATAATAATAATAATAATAATAATAATAATAATAATAATAATAATAATAATAATAATAATAATTATTATTATTGCGTGAAGCCAATCTCCTAATAATAATAATAATAATAATAATAATAATTATAATAATAATAATAATAATAATAATCAGATCAGGCATTGAATTTTTAACTGAACTTGGACGGCGTTTGTCAGTGGCAACTGGTAACCCTCTCGAAACCACGTACCTTTTCCAACGCCTCTCAATTTGTACGCAACGATTTAATGCAGTGGCATTTCAAGGCACGTTCCCACAGTTGTCCTGTGATGAAGGTCGCTAACTCATGAACAAAGAACTTTTTATGCTTTTTCTTGTAAAAAATGTTTCGTTTAATAAATGATTGTTATTATAATAATAATAATAATAATAATAATAATAATAATAATAAAGTGTTCAAAAAGTATCAATAATAATACTTTTAATAATAGGCCTAATTATAATGGTAATAACAATAATAGCTTGATTTGCGAGGTTGACCAACGTTTATTCGTCGTTTCTGGAGTGCCACGCGACGTGACCTTTCTCTTCAGCGCCCTTCTATTTCCATTCAGCGCTACAACGCCATCGCATTTCGTGGCACTTTCACCAATGTTGCGGAAGATGAGGCCTGAAATTCCAGACATGCAGCAACAGCTCCTAGTGACTAAAGCAATAGAGAGTCGTCACAGAGTAGATGACGTATTAAAAGACCCTTATTTCGAGCAGCATAATGAATATAATATTTATCCTTTTCTCGTTTCGCATGTTGAGAATATTATTGTTGATGTTAAATGAGTCTTCTCAAAGATCCAGGCATGTATCCATTATTCTATCACAATTTAAGGCTTATTGTCGAATGTAAGTTGCGACTTAGGTCTACAATTTCTGGTTTAAAAGCGTCACATCCGTTAATTTGTCCATTTTGTCATCACAAAGAAAGAAATCTGACTTGAAAGTTGCTTTTGCTTTTTGTGTTACCACGAACAACTGTCGCGACATAATAGTCTTATTAGAAATACACATTTTTGCTGTGTTTCTTTTACATGATGATGATGATGATCTAAAAGCCAAAAACTTGCTAGGCGATAGTCCTATCGGCGATCTAATTTAAATGGAAAAATTGCAAATGATATCCTTTAGACTTGTATTGAGTATAGACCTGCCCTATAGGATCTTGTCAACGCCATGACAATATCTTCCACACGAGTCCGAGCTGCTATTTCCTTTTCCTTGGTATTTTACTATTAGGGCCTATTGACTTATCTGGAAATCTGACCCAATCTAGTTCGGGCAAAGTCACAGTTTATGTTGCTAAATGGTATTATGTTGTCGGGGTAAAATGAAATTTGGATTGGTAAACTATTCGTTCTTTGCTTGAATGGAAAATTGATTCGCGGAAGTGACTTATTCTGTAAATAGAAGCTGGATTGTTGAAATTTAGTCTACTTTTCGTGCTGTATCACAGAAAGTTTGAGATTGAATTGACATGGAATTGACGGGAAAGATTCTTGCCAAAATATAAGTTGGATTGATATAAAATGATTTACTGACTTATGACTTTGGCGATGCTCTAGCAAGCGATAGCCGCTCGCTCATCTCTCTCTGTCTGTCTGTCTGTCTGTCTGTGTGTCTCTCTCTCCTCTGCTGTGTGTGTGTTGACTCCTTCATATAATGAACCAATTTATATCAATATAATTATATGTGTTTTTATATATAAATATTCTTGGCTAAACGAAGTTGAATTGATGGCAAAGTTTTTACTGATGAAGTATTCCTATGTATAAATCTGTTTTTAGATAAAAGTGGATATCTGTGTGTGTGTGTGTGTGTGTGTGTGTGTCTGTCTGTCGGTCTCTGTGTGACTCTGACTCTCTCTGTGTGTCTGTATCTCTGTGTGTGTCCCGGTCTCTCTCTGCAAATCAGATACGGGAAGCATAATTTCATCGAAAGGAACGACCTGCTGATGGTTCAATCAAATTGCGCCACATAGCCATTGCTCTAATTGCTGAATGGCCACTAATACCATTAACGTCTAACTATTCCAAATGAAACCGGCATAGCCTATTGCACAGTGATTGCAGACAGGCAATTATTGAGCATGCCAGTAACTATTATATGCACCTCCGAGTAGGTATCTTTAAATGACGCTATATGAATTCTGGTGGATTGATTGATTGATTGATGTGCCATTGGTTGTCTGTGTTGAAGATTGAATTTTGGAAACAAGTATTCATTGCCATAAAAGACCATACAAATGTGACCTTTGGCACAAAACGTTTGCCAAGTCTTGAAGATTCATTGGCTGCGTAAAAGTTCACATTGCTGTGTAACTCCACGTGCTGTCCATACCGCTAGACAATGGTCGACAAAGATATTCCAATAAATCGAATCATAACCCAAACTGGTAAAAATTCGTTCAGGTGTAATTTATGCCAGAATACATTTGTACACAAGAATGATCTGGAAGACCATATCAGAACCCACATCGGAAAAGATTATTCGTACGAATGTGATATATGTAGCAAAGAGTTCTCCGCTTGGTTCGCACTGGATTACCATTCAAAACTTCACACTACACGAGAACGATGCAAATGCAAGTTATGTCATAAAACATTTAAATCTAAGAGAGATCTGTTGGACCATAGAAATGCCCACAAAGGAGAAGCACCATACAAGTGCAATGAATGTGACAGAAGTTTTAGATGCAGGAGTAAACTGAGCAACCATGCAAGAACTCACACTGTAGAAAAACCATTTAAGTGCAATTTGTGTAAGAAGTCGTTTGCCGTGGAGTGTACTCTTGAAGCACATAAATTGATCCACACTGGAGAAAATCCATACAAGTGCAATTCATGTAACAGTGCATTTGCTCATAGCCGGTATTTGAAGAGACATTCTAGAATCCACACCGGAGAAAAGCCATTTACGTGTAATTTCTGTGACAAGGCGTTTGCTTGGAAGGGTGATCTTAAAAGACATAAAATGACCCACGCTGGAGAAAAACCATACAAGTGCGATATCTGTGACAAGGCGTTTGCTTTGAAGTGTACTCTTAAAATACATAAAATGACTCATACTGGAGAAAAGCCATACAAATGCGATTCCTGTAACAGTGCATTTGCTCGTAGTTGGGATCTGAAAAGCCATTGTAGCTTTCAGACTGGGGAAGAGCCATATAAGTGTAATTTGTGTGACAAGGCGTTTGCTTTGAAGTGTGCTCTTAAAAGACATAAAATCACCCACACTGGAGAAAAACTATTTAAGTGCAATTTGTGTGACAAGGTGTTTGCCTGTAAGCAAGTTCTTGAAGCACATAGCATAACCCACACAGGAGAAAAACCATTTAAGTGTCATTTGTGCGAGAAGACGTTTGCTTGGAAGTGTAATCTTGAAGCACATAGAAAGGCCCACGATGGAGAAAAGCCATTTAAGTGCAATATCTGTGACAAGGCATTTGCAAGGAATTGTGTTCTTGAAGCACATAGCATAACACACACTGGATATAAGCCATTTAGTTGCAATTTGTGTGACAAGGCGTTTTCCAGGAAGCATATTCTTGATGGACATAGCAAAACCCACACTGGAGAAAAAACATTTAAATGCAATTTGTGTGAGAAAACGTTTGGTCGGAAGTGTAATCGCGACGCACATAAAATTATTCACTCTGGAGAAAAGCCATACAAGTGCAATTCATGCAACAGTGCATTTGCTCGTAGTTGGGATCTGAAAAGCCATTTTAGAATCCACACTGGAGAAAAGCCGTTCGCGTGCAATACCTGTCACAAGACATTTTCGCTGAAGCGAAATCTGAAAGATCATGCAAGGATCCATTCCGGAGAAAAACCATACGCTTGTAAACTCTGCAGCAAAAACTTCCCCCGACATTCCGACCTCTGGTCGCATGCAAAAAGTCATGCTGGAGAAACACCACATAAGTTCGATTCATGTCAGAAGACTTTTGCAACTAGATATCCACTTCTTACAATGCATGGAATAACCCACACTGCCGAAAAACAATACAACAATGAGAAATGCAACCAAATGTTACCACTTAGGAGTCATCTCTATGCGCACGAAAAAACCCACACAGCAACCGAGTTACTGCCCAGATTATGCGAGTTATGCCAGCGGGTATTTGCAAGCCATGATGATCTGGAAATCCACATCAGATGTTGTCACAGTGGAGAAACATTATACAAAATGTTACCGACGCCACAATGACTTGCTTGTGATTGTGATCAGTTATCCTCCTGACATGAATCGCTATTTTTCTTATGAGATCTTGTGTTTGTGGAAGCTGTGATGGATGAACTGTTAACAATGGAATTTGTGAACAATTCTCGCGATCATCTTCGATGATGATCCACAGAAAGACAGATTTTTTGTTATGTCGACCGCTGTGTTGATCCTCAGAAAAAAACACATCTATTGAATATTATTTACGTTTGACATTCGTCATCTAAGTTATTTATTTATTCAAAACAAAACGGTGGTTAATCTACGAGTTCTGGTGAGGTGTACTTAGGTTTATTTCAAACCATTTCATAGACTGAACTTTATTCGGATAAAACAACAACAACGTTCTGAATATTATTCGTCATGTTTATTAACGATTTACAATTATGGAAATTGCTTAATAGTTTATCCGAAGTGTTCCCCATTGGACTGGTTAGACTGATTCTTCTTGAATAATATATTTTCTTCAGTTTTCTCGAATTAATAACAATAGTCACCTGGCAGATATTTAAAGCAGCCTACATATTCGTCACGACCATTTGTGACATAATATTGTGTGTACTTTGGTCAATGCACATATTGCTTCCCAAGCCAGGATGCGACGTGCAAGACTAGGGTCTTGTTGTCTTCACAAGCTCAGTAATTTTTTCACTTGTTTGTGCAAGAGACTGAGATTCTTGGAAGGCGTCACGCCATCCCACTTCCTTCAGGTTCATTCATTCTTTTCAATACTTTATATGGCGGCTCTATAAGCCACCTACTCAGAGGCGCTTCCAGCCCAGCCACAAGCGATTGTCCTTGTCCCTGTGATTCTTGGAGCCCGCCAGAAACTCGAAAGTGGTGGGCTGAATGTCTAATACCACACTCTTCTTGAGGAACCGCAGAGAATTTTTCTGGCCGGAGAAACTATGCAAAAATGGCCATATCAAGAATGCTGCAATATTCCAAAGCATATTTGATTCATAATGATGGTCCTTGTTCCTGTGATTGTTGGAGAGCCGCAAGAAACTCTCGAGTGGGGGGGGCAGGATACACTCTGTTAGAAGAGATACGCTGATATAGAAAGGAAATTTATCGTGGGTCCTCCGTGATTATTAATATTATTTTTTTAATATTTTAATAATAATAATAATATAATTATAATTATTATTATTATTATCACTATCATTATTCCTCTTCTCCCTATTTAAGTATTATAATTCTTATTATTATTTATTATTATTATTATTATTATTATTATTATTATTAATGTTGTCATTATACTTCTTATTATTATTTGAATATTATAATTGTTATTATTTATTATTATTGTTGTTATTATTATTATTATTATTATTAATTAATGTTATTATTATTATCATTATTGTTATTATTATTATCATTATTATTATTATTATTATTATTGACTGTTTAATATTATTATTGTTATTATTATTATTATTATTATTATTATTAATATTATTATTGACTGCTTAATATTATTATTGTTATTATAGTTATTATAATTATTATTGATATTATAATTATTATTATTGATATTATTACCCAGAGACATGCATTTATTAATAACAACTATAATAATAATAATTGTTGAAAAAAGTATCAATAATAAGGATATTTTTTACAATAATTATAATGATAATAACAATAATGGCTTGATTCGCGAGTTTGGCCAATGCCTCCTCGTCGTTTCTGGAGTGCCACGGGAGGTGACTTTTCTCTTCCAGCGCTCTTCTATTTCCATTCAGCGCTACAGCGCCATCGCATTTCGTGGCACTTTTACTAATGTTGCGGAGGACGAGGCCTGAATTTCCAGACAAGCAGCAACAGCTTCAAGCATAATATTTTGGACTCCTGGGGTTAAAAAAATAACACTTTCGACTTGCCAGAGTTGGATGAAGCGTAGCCATTCCAGAACTCACCAACCAACAGTCTTCGGACAACTTTTTTGCTTCCTCAGAGATTAGAGCTACCTTGGGTAAAAAAACCAAAATAATATTAACAATTATTATTAGAATTAGGCTATAATTATAATTATGGTTATGAGATAATGAGACAGGCCTCCCCGGATCTTCACAATGTGTCACCTATAGGTCCTAGGCCAATACCATTCGGGTCCACACTTTCCTGAGACGTCAGTAACCATAAATTATGTTCAATTGCTGAGTTAGATCACGATATTTTTACCGGCCTGGTGTGGTCTTCAACGTATAACATAATATTAGCTTTGATATATAATTTTGTTGTGAAATCTAAATTATGCCCCTCAAACTGGGTGTGTCCTTCCTCCGCCTGTGTTGTGCAGTTCAACCTTCGAAGCGAACTGGATGCTTGTTGCACAGTTGTTGGAATGTTGATTCCGTGCACGCACCTCAGTTAAACCCCATTCAACCATTGAAGACGCATTTGAAGTGTTATCTGAAGGTCTAATTAGGAAACTCCTAAACCCATTTCGAAATGTTTTCTTGTGAATAGGCATCTTCAATAAATTTTGCTGCCATCCGCGTAATGCATATCTCCCCTTAAGTACAGCCATCCGAAATGAACACCCTGGGACTAATGTTGACATGGGCGCCCAATTATTGTTAGCTAATATCTAATCTTGCCCACCGCTGCATTACCTTCTCATTCAAGAGGAATGTTTGTTCAGTACCGTACTAAACAACGCACTTTTCAGCCACTCTAAACTACCCTTTTCCTGTGCAGTATTGTCGTAACTTGCTTCCGAACAAAGAAGAACAATAAAATCTGGAGTTTTCCGTTTGACCAGATCGTTAAACCATTACACTGGCTAAAGCTTATTGGACGTAGGGGAGGGTGGGGCAAAACGCCCCCCTTAAGGAAAAACTGGGTGTAGAGAGCAAAACACATTAATATCTAATGTTATTTTTTTATCAACATAAACATCTGCACTTAAGCTACAATATCACTAAATAAAAAAATTAAATGAATTCAAATTTCGGCACAAAATTGTCTGAAAGTTGTTGGTCCAAAAAAGGCGTTTTGCCCCACCTAGGGGGCAAAATGCCCATAGCCTGGGCATTTTACCCCAATGATAATGTATACTAGATAATTGACTAGCGTACGTGCATGTACGTATGTATGCATGCATGCATGTATGTATGTATGTATGTATGTATGTATGTATGTATGTATGTATGTATGCATGAATGTATGTATGTATGTATGCATGCATGTATGTATGTATGCATGTATGTATGTATGTATGTATGTATGCATGTATGCATGTATGCATGCATGCATGTATGTATGTATGTACGCATGTATGTATGTATGTATACATGCATGCATGTATGTATGTACGCATGTATGTATGTATGTATGTATGTATGTATGTATGTATGTATGTATGTATGTATGTATGTATGTATGTATGCATGCATGTATGTATGTATATATGTATTTCTGTAGTATGTAGGTATGTATGTCCCGTCATGTGAGGTAAGACGCCCAGTCACGTGGGGTAAGACGCCCAGCCCCGTGAGCATCTTACCCCCAAGCAGTAGTAGTTACATTCCATACTCCTCGCCTAAAGCGACTACTTCAATGGCAGGTTTAAGTTCAATGTAGCATACCTAAATAAGTATGAATCCAACAAAGCATGGATCTTTCGGAAAAAGCGAAACTAAGTAATTTTAACAAATTAATGAAAAATGGGAACCCTTACATCAGCTTTCGCAAAAATCGATTTTTCTTGATAACGAGTGACCTGGTCACAGGGAAAACGAAAGTAGGATGTCTTTCAACCGGAAATACATAAAACTAAACGGTTCTAACTAAAATTTGGATTCGGCATTTCAGTTGACTGAAATAATGCCTATGGGCATCTTACCTCCCATGGGCGTTTTGCCGCACCCTCCCCTATATAGATGTTTGCTTAACTCGCCTGCCAGCTCATAAGAAATCTCTGGTAGTAAACTGGGTTAAAGTGTTTATTTTTAAAGAATTAAAGGCAGTTAGCATATAAAAGCTTCTTAAGTTGTTTTGTGATCTGGCGTCGATTCTTTTTCAAAACTGGCGACTAGGAAGGAGTAAGGTTTGCATTCTGTCGTGGATGTCTTGGAAGCTGAAACGCACGACGACCCAAACGTTATACGGTATGATCTACTCTTTTTGATTGATTGATTGACTGATTGACTGATTGATTGATCGATTGATTGATCGATCTGTTTGTTGTTTGATTGACTGATTGATTGATTGACTGATTGATTGATTGAATGACTGATTTATTGATTGATTGATTGATCATTGCTATCAGCTTACAAAGTGCACGGACATCAGGCTTCCAGCAACAGGACTGTCAAGGGATGACTGCTTAAATAATAATAATAGGAAATCGTCCGTCTGCAGTTGTGATGTGTCATTTCAGATACAAGTGATGTCAATGATGGCGATGCCAATAATACAATACAATACAATACAATACAATACAACTGAAGTTTGATAATGCCCTCCTTACAAAGCTCAGAAGTGCACATTGAAGTTCGGCAGACAATTAATAACTATCTATAGGTAGACTCAAAGAGGAAAGTTTTCAGTTTAGAGCGAAAGACAGTCTCGCTAGGGGAGTCACGAACATAAAGAGGCAGATATTTCCAGATGAAGGGACCAGCAAATGTGAAAGAACGTCGGCCAAAAACAAGATATGTACCAGGAACTACATACTTTCCAGCAGATGCTGATTGAAGAGAAGAGCGACCTTTAACAATAAGCAATGACAATAATGATATCAGCAGCGCAACAATAGAGACAACGATTTTAATAATGCATTACAATAGTAATTATTATAATAATTTTAGTAATGATTGCAACAGTATCGATAATAGTATTAATAATAATAAGATTGTTACTACATTAAGACTTAGTAATACGCTGCTGCCTGCAGATACTACTGCTACTGGTTATACTATTACAACAGTAATTGCTAACTAAACATACATTGTGGGGCGCGGTGGTGTAGTTGCTGCGTCGTTGCCTTGAAGCCGGAGGGTTCTAGGTTCGAATCCACCTCAACTTCCTCAAGCCGCTGCGTAGGAACCTTGGGCAAGTCCTTCACTAGCAGTTGCTCAGCGCTTCGGCGTGAAACTCCGATGCAGTGTCCGCTCAGCAGTCGGGTGCGCCTCTGAGTAGCGAGCTCGAAGGGGCACTTAGCAAGCGCACATACAAACAAACATGTACTTCTACAATAATATTACTAATAATATTATTATTAGTGCAACTTCTGCTAATACTACCATTCCTTGAAAGTTGTTTCATTGGTGGTGTAGGCTACCGGTAACTCGTACATAATTCAAGGCAATGGAATCGCACTTGAGATGGCCGGACTATCTGATCCTTGTCATATTCTTCGTCATCTCTCTCTCCATCGGAGTCTACCATTCGCTGACAGGAGGTCGACAGAAGACGACCGCCGAGTTCATCTTGGGCAATCGTCGACTCTCGGTCATTCCGACGGCCATTTCGTTGCTCGTTTCATTCCTGTCAGCCATCTTGTTTCTTGGTGCTACGGCGGAAGTATACAGCTACGGGGTTCAGTACACCATCTTCAACCTCGTCTCTTCCGCGATTGCTTTGGTCGTTTGCGAACGCATCATTGTTCCGTGGCTCTATCCGATGAAGTTGGTCAGCGTATTCGACGTAAGTTAGCGAAACATATATTATTTCAAGACTCCCACTTTTTTAAGTATGGATATATTATTACTGTTCCCTATAGCTCACTCTCTGAAACATTCTGCATGCACTTCCCAACTATTTTTGATTAATCAGGCTTCCAGATGATAGACTGCTTAAATAATAATAATCGTGCTGTAGTCTGGAGCACCTCTGAGTAGTTTCCTTGGAAAGGTTCTTTAAAAATACTTGAATGAATGCTGAATGAACGAACGATTAGGACTACGCAGGCTACTCGTTTTGACTGTTTTGTTAACGTTTTCATTGAAGCATGTCCGTGTTTTATAACCTAATGTTTTGCGCAGTTGACAGTGTTGGCTGGTCTTAGCTTTTGGCGACTCTAAGCGAACTGAACTTTGTAGGTGTGTGACCACCACGAATCACGATTATGCCAGTTGATGCCTATCGTGGTATAGTGTGACTAACAGGCCAAGCCTCTTGTGCACCTTATTCTACACCTAGACCGAAAAGAAAGCAGAATTGTTTCGTTTAATAGGCGTATAAGAACCAATGTCTCGAATACGTTCACTCATTGTAATATGACGTCTTGCCCGGAAGTCCAAAATCGTAGAGTAGATAGTTTATATCCTATAAATATATTCTGACGCAATTGAACAACTGAAGAATATTTCGAACACAGCACTGACAAACTGCTCAATACCATTACAGGAATTTGCTTACTATCCCTAAACGACAATAGTAATATATGTTTTATGTCCGCGCCCAAGGGTCTAGAGCTACTGACATGCCCGTGAGGCAGGTCAGTAGCTTCCCTTCTTCTTTTCCTTCCGGCTGGAATTAATCCCTCGCAGGGGAGGAGTCAGCCACTCGGATCCTTTTTCTCCACAGTAGGCTACTCTGTTTGCCGCATCTTCCTTAAGGCGGATCAGTAGCGGCTACCAAATTTTGTCGTCCCTGAAATTTTATAACCCTCTACTGTCGTATAGGCATGGGCTGAATCCTAAGTAAGGAATATCTCGTATTAGAGTAATTACTTTTGTTCGTGAATTACTGCAATTGCCAGTGTATTGTCAATTAATGTGTGCTTTAGTACCTGGAAAAGCGATATATGTCGAAGAGCATCAGGATGTTTGGAGCCTCGATTGGTATTTTATCTGGGGTTAGTAACCATTTTTGTTCATATATAAAAGATCCAAACTTAGATCCTCACATACTAACAGTGATGAAAAAAATTATATTGCATGTGTGGGGCCTCCCCAAAGTGTGGGACCCTGTTCGACCGAACATTTTGAACATGCCTTAATCCGACCATGCTCTCGTCTCGTTTAAAGAATTTGGTCTCACGGTAGGTAGGCATAGAGTTTATTTGACCTTAGACTTCCGTCCGAGGTCAGATTAGCAGCACATTTGTATTCTAGCCTTCACGGAAAGTTCAGAATCCAGGACGAATTCTCTTTCTTTGCTGTGTCCCGCTTCAGTGCCTCTGTACTACGACGGGATGTTATCATAGCTCGAGTGCTTCGCGTCCATAATGTATGTTAACTGAAGCACCTTTTTATGATCGAATTATATAATGTTTTCCAAGAGGGTAGACGAGTGTATGATGTAGAGTTAGAAGTGCATGTCATATTTTGTATTTATCTGTCGCAGTCTGTCTGTCTATCTGTCTTCCTACATATCTGTCTGTATCTACGTCCGTCAGTCCGTCCGTCCGCCGTCCATCCATCCATCAATCCTTCCAGGGGCGGATCCAGGGGGGGCCAATCCGGCCATGGCCCCCCCATTTAAAAATCGCATGGGACGTGGCCCCCCCATTTGGTTTCAACAAGCCATTAAATTAATGTAGTGGGAGAGAAAAACAGGACATCAGGCCCCCCTATTAAAAAATCGCACGGGACGTGGCCACCCCCGTCGATTTAGTGGCTGATGAAATGGTATATTTTATTTTCCGAAAAATTGGTCGATGACAAAAAAAAGGTCATCAGCTTTTGGGGGGGGGGATGAAATGGTATATTTTCCCCGGAAAAATTGGTCGATGACTAAAATAAAAAAAGGTCATCAGTTTTTCCGGCGGCACAACTAAATTTTTCCCCTGTCCCACCAACAAGACCCAAAATTTTGGCCCCCCCTTCGAAAATTTCTGTATCCGCCCTTGAATCCTTCAATCCATCCATCTAATATACTCTAGGAATGCACCCTATATAAAGTGCTTTGTGTTTGTGGGGCTGAGTCGTTTCACGTTTCTAAGAGTTGAAGATTGTGGCAAAAGATGAATGCTAATCGGCATCTGTTCTGTTCATAGGTTCTGTACATGGGAGTGGCTATGTACGCACCGTCGGCAGCACTAGAATCTGGTAATTGTCTAAAAAAAATACAGTGGATGGTTTTTCAGCACTATTTGCTCCTTCATCATCATCATCATCATCATCATCATCATCATCATCATCATCATCATCATCATCAATGTCAACATTATCATCACCATATCATCATCATCACATCATCATCATCGTAACACCATATCATCATCATCATCATGATCATCATCATAGTCATCATAATCATCATAATCATCATCATAATCATCATTGTCGTATCATCATCATAATAGTAGTAATCATCATCATCATCACTGTTACCTCTTAGACCACCAACATCATCATCTCTCCACCATCAATGTCAACATCATCACTTCTTTCAAATTCATAAAGTTATAATAATAACTCCCACTAGATGAGTATTTGGAATAAATAAATGAGAAATAATCGACGTATGTTTTTTTTCTTCTTAGCCACTGGTGTGCCGCTTACTGTTTCCATTCCAGTCATGGCTGTTGTATCTGTGGCCTACACATCTCTCGTAAGTACAGTAGAACTGACGGCTACATAGGCTCTGTTAATAATGTAGGCCGATATATTCCTGGGAGGGAGGGAGGGAGGGAGGGAGGGAGGGAGGGAGGGAGGGAGGGAGGGAGGGAGGGAGGGAGGGAGGGAGGGAGGGAGGGAGGGAGACGAAGTGAGGGTGGGCAAGTAGGGGATTTGCCGGGGCGAATCCTAAAATTTCCGGGCAACGCCGGGTACCCAAGCTAGTTACTGACTATTATACATAAAGAATAATAATCTGTTTGAGTCAGGGCCGTGTTTAACATAGGTCCATTCGGTGCGGTGCACCGCATGCCCTGAGGCCTGAGCCGAGAGTTTTTTCTTATTGGCCAAATGTCTTATGCGAGTGCAGCGCGTCTTTAGTGTTACTTAGGCCTAAACCTTTTGTAATATAAGTAAATGCTAGAAAACATTAATTAAAAGTGTAGCTACTATAAAAGCCCTATAGGATGATATAAATTTCTTTATGATAATTTTTTATATACTTATTTACACGTGGCCGTAGCTTTTGGTAAACCAACGTCCGCTCGAACGACACTATGCCCCTGCGGTACCGTAACACTTTGCACCGACACTCGAGGAACCTTAAACACGGCCCTGGTTTGAGTGATGTTTTATCATCCTACAGGGTGGAATGCGAGCTGTGATATGGACGGACGTCTTTCAATTCGTCATCATGATGGGTGGATTGGTCGCTATACTCGTGAAGGTAGCCTATATCTTGTAAAACTCTGTAGTGGCAAAGACGATTTAGGCAGAGCTATGAACGTTATAAATGATCTTTACTGTGCATTTTGGTGTGATATAGTCCCAGTCGAAAAAATGTGAGACGTTACTCCATTCATATTCCTACAGCTATCCGGAAAATTCAGTTTGTTATCAGCTATTTCCAGGTAATAACATTTGGTCTTTTACTCACATAGCTTACCTATGAAATTCATCTTGGTACGAACTATTTCCATATTTTGACTTAATGCTTCTGGAATACATCCATTGGAAGATTACTGGAAGAAAACTGGGGAAACTTTTCCCTTATTTTCAACTGTAGGCCTAATCAAAATCAGACTTTTGTCAGAATTTCTTCATGAACTGAAAAACGTATTTTCTTAAATTTTTGCTGGTAGGCCTATCATCAAAATGCACGATTTTACGCTAACAGCTCTGGCTTAAGGCGATCATGATTATTACACATTTTAGAAATTTAGATTCAAGTATTCAGATAATGGACTACCAATGGAAGTATAAGCTTTTCAATAGATGACGTTTTCAATAGAGACAGACAAATTTGTAGATAAAATGCGAGTAAGAGGAAGGTGAGAATGACTCGAGAATGATTTTTTTTGTCAAAGGGGTTGCTTGCTGTTGGCTCAGTAAAACACGTCTTCCAACTGGCCGGGGATGAAGGCCGACTCGTCTGGGCTAAGTAAAAATCTTGACCGTTTATCATCACCTTCATCATAGTCTTTATCATCGTCATCGTCTTTATATCATAATCATAATCATGGTAATGAAAATCGTCATCACCATCGTAATCAATTTCGTATTCGTCATCATCATCATGAACCATTTTCATCACCGTCAGTCCAATCAGAATGATCATAATTACTGTCGTCACCACCATCGTCCTCGTCCTCCTCCTCCCTCTCATCATCATCATCATCATCATCATCATCATCATCATCATCATCATCATAATAATAATCATCATCATCATCATCAGTAGCATCAGTATAATCATCATCATCATCATCATCATCATTGTCATCATGACGATCAATATCATCATCATCATCATCATCATCATCATCATCATCATCATCATCATCATCATCACAATAATCGTATTCATCACCAATATCATCAACATAGCTATTGCAGCAGCATCGTTATCATCATCATCGCAACCATAGTTTTCATCATCACCATGACTACCCCCAACTTGAGCCATCACCATCACAATCATCGTCATCAACCATCATCATCACGACTGCCTTCACCATCACCTCAATACTCAACATCATCATTCATCATCTTCATAATCACCAATACCATCATCATCATCATCATCATCATCATCATTTTCATCGCTGCCCTTGCCGCAGCCAATCCCTACTCTCCAGAGCTGATCATCATGGTCCGCATCCACAAGACCAGGCATAGGCTAATCCAGGTGTAAAGCCTACTTCAGACATAACTATTCCCGACATAACTATTCCCGCCATAGCTCTTGGCCTTCGACGGTGGGGCCTATGCATGGAGGCAGCGCAGCAAGAGGAATAATTACTCTAGGTGTAACTTGCACCCATGCTATTCCTTCTATTTTAGCGGCTATAGCTGAGCGCGCATGCGTAAAAAATATTTTTGTGCGGTCGTTACCAGCGTGGCGAAAAAAGATTAAGACCTAATTAGATGGCCGCCTATTGTTCACGCCATGTGTAACCGGCTACTCTTGCCTCAGTCTTGGCGTAGCCTTACGCCTAGCGTAACTCACTAATCTCGACCCATGCACACGGAGTTAAGTTCATTAACTCCAGCGTAGGCCAGATTTAAGCCAGGAGTAAGAGACTCATGCATGTGGACCCTGTGCTTCTTATGTCGTTTATTACCTTAGCCGGTGGTCATTCCTTCTTCAATGTTATGCTGTGCAGTTTCAGTGTTGACCCTCGAGAACGCACCACTGTCTGGAGTCTTGTCATTGGAATGACAGTCGCTTGGATTGGCGCATATGGTGTCTCACAAGCATCGGTTCAAAGATACTCTGCCGTCGACACTATGGCCAAGGCCAGAGCGTAAGTCACGAACGGATATAACTATTTCTCTTACAAACTTCGTCAATATTTAACCTATTTTGTTATCATCGGGGATTTAGCGTTGTAAACAATTTTACTAATCCGACTGAAATTTGTGTAACCTGTTTTTGAAAGAGTATTTTTTGTCGCAACTATCTTAGAACTACCGCTTACTGGCAATTACGCTGTGTCACTCAATGTCCTGCAGTAATGCGAAACATCGACTCAATTGTGCACCATGCAGCAAAGAGGATTTTTCATATACTCCGCGGGATAGCAGCGGTCAATGAATTTCTATCACAAATGCTTCTCTTTGTACATTATTCTGAATGCATTGGTTTTAACATTAATAACTCTCCCCATTTTCTTTGGAATATTCTGTCATTAGCCTCTGTATTTGTATTTACAACACTGACAGTGAGTCATTTTTTGCGGTATTGCACCCACCTATATTATAGGAACAATCGTCAATTTGTACATCATGTATAGGGTGGGCAAAAAATTAACCCTCAAATTATTATGTGCTAATAGTTTGGCCAGAAGTAAACATGCTTAAATCAAATTCTGCATGCTTAAAATCTGTTCAGATTTGCGTTCGACAGCCAAATATTACCAAAATACTTCAAACAGAACAAAGGTAATATCACTTTTTTTAGTCCACCCACTGTTTTTGAACGGTCGAAAAACATGGCGCAACAAGAAGCAAAAAATTATTGATTAAGTCACATTTCAAATTATTTTTCCAGATATTTGTTTTATACTCCACACTACAGACTATTCAACCATGCGCATGAGTTTGTCGTCATCTGTATAACCGAACGGTTCTTGTATTATGAGAATGGTTCTTGTTTTATGAGAACTGTTCTTGTTCTGTAGGATGATTCTCGTAAACATCCCTCCTCTGATCATATCGCACGCCTTGTGTGGCTTCGTTGGTCTAATCGTCTTGGCTTACTACTCGAGCATCAAGTGCGATCCTCTGGCCAACAAGGACGTCGCAAATTCTAATCAGGTGAGGCGATTATATCCTGTCACCGTAGTGTGACTGATAAGGGATTCTCTTACCCTCTCAGAACATAATAATAGTCAGCCCCCTCCAAGAAGTCCCAGATTCATGTTCTTTACCGTGTAAATGGTATCTTTTTCGGGCTTAGCCACCACGAATTTTCAAACAAATGACTAAACAAAGGTCATAAACTTTTTGGCCGTTTAAATATATTTTAATTTTCATGAGATTTGAACTTGACCGAAAAAGATGTCATCAACATTTTTGGGTCGAAACTTGAAAACTTCAAAATTGATAATAATTACTTGTGTGATTTATTTCTACAGCTACTTCCCCATTTCGTTGTAACAATTTTCGCTGATTCACCTGGATTTGCGGGACTTTTCCTCTCCGTCCTGTATGGCGGATCACTGAGGTAAATATATAGATTAATTTAGATTAATATATTAATCGTCTATGATTTAATCAAAGTAATCTGGAAACGACAATGATTTTCCGTCACCACTAAATACAATAGAGGAATGATTTCAAATGATTTGCCCGAGAATAAACTGGTGTTCTCGGTGTAACTTTTGCGTAACGCTTTAGAAACTTAGTCATTACGATTACGTTTCCCTTGTTCAGTCTTGACCTATAATATCCTATGTGTGTTTATGTCTATGCACCCTGAATCGTCAAGTTCTGTGTCTTCGTCGCTCAGCGGTGCATCCGCGAACTGTTGGGAGGACATTCTGAAGTGGAAACTAAACCATCTGCCAGAGGCAAGAAAGGCTATCATCAGCAGACTCTTGGGTAACTATTCCATATTTTCATGGTCGTAGGCACCTGGGAAATTGACACGTCTCTTTTAACTAGCCTACTTTTTTGGTTTTTATCAAATTTGTTCACGAACACGACGGCCCTCGACCGAAGAAGTATGCGCTTCTGTTTGATGGTTTGGTCGATAATCACGTGGTCAAACAGCTGCAAATCTTCAATCAGACGAGCCATACGATTAACTATGTCATGAATACTGGAACGAAAAACGCGGTCCTCCAGTATATGTAGGCTTACTCCGGTTCGAGGTCTGGATGCTTGGCGGCCACAGCTGCGGGTTATGAAGCCGAGTGTCTCCCGGGAACAGCTACTACACTACTGCGTCTACGGTCAATTGCGATGCTGATAGGCTACTAGCTCAATAAATCAAGATTTTTCGCATTTATATGCTGCGCTGGTTACTGAAACTACAACAGTTGATGTGAAAAAGGTAGTGAGTTTCGAATTTCAAGTGGATCTAATATTTGAATGTTTCTTTCTGTTTCCAGTTGTCCTGTTTGGAGCCTTATCCATCGGAGTCGCTTTCCTTGCCGGGTCTGTTGATGGTCCCATCATACAAGTGAGTTTCAAGTCAGTCTTTGGTCAGAATTAGGCCTATACACAAATCAGTCACAAAATGTCTTCTAACTGATCGGAAAATTTAAAACAATTTCAGAAACATAATACACGATGCTATTAATTGACTTTTTATTAGGTCTATTAGCCTATAATAGGCCTATTATCGTTATTATTGCTTTATCATTGTAGTCGCCATCATTGTCATTATCACGATCATCCTCATTATTTTCATTATTATCATTATTAATAATAATTATTATTACTATGATAATATCATTATTATTACTACTGCTACTATTATTATTATCATTATTATTATTATTATTATTATTATTATTATCATTATTATCATTATTATTATTATTATCGTCATCATCATCGCCGTCATCGACATTATCATCATCATCATGATCATCATCATTATTATTACTATTACTACTACTAATACTACCACTATTAGGCCTACTGTTTATGTTAGGCCCGCTGCTACTACTCACGGCATGTTTAGCGTGCAGTTCTAGTTATCGACAAAATGTGCAATGGTTCTAAAAGGATTTGTGGAGTTAGTAGGAGCACTTCTGTGCAGTTAACAATAGTTTTAAAATAGTAATTGTCATCCGATTGGGAGTAATATTTACCATGGAAGATGGGAAGGGAAAGAAGAGGTTGTCCAGTTCTAAGACTTCCCTTAAGAGTCCTGCTACCATATGTGCTGACACCGTTACTACAAATATTTCTACCACTACCTCTTCCACCACTAAGATTTACCACGAAATACCCCTCACGGGGCCCGGTGGCGATATGGATAAGACGCTAGCGTAGAGAGCGATAGGTAATGCTTTGTAGGCTGCTATTAGCGCCGTGTATTGCAGGTTGTCTGTTCTGTTAGCAGCTAAGTCTGATCTTAATTAAGATTACTGCATAACTTTTACATCATTGTAAAGCGCAGTGCGTTTGCAGGGTCTTCATTAAAGAAAAATTATTATTAACCCTATTATTATTAATTCCATGACCACATCGCCAACCTCGACCACCACCGCTATTACCACATACACTACTGCCGTAACCACTACCATTGTTTCTGCTATTTGTTTATTAATAGTGTCGTTAACTTGATTGAATTGTATGTTCATAGTTGTCTATTGGTTTGATGAGTTCCGTCAGTGGTCCAATGATCGCATTGTTCCTTATGGGCGCTGTCTCCAAACACGCCAACTGGAAGGTCAGAACATTTCTGATCACTTTATTTGTGATGATGAAAATGATGAAATGATGAAAGTGATGAATTTGTGATGACTGTGGCTATGTCACAATGACTGATTTTATGTGTTTGATTGTCAGAAAATGATGGCGACATAATGACGATGACCGTAATGCTACTTTTAAATCGGAAATCGCAAATTTTACGAATCTTTAACTCAGACACTGAGATCAGTTTAATAGTTATTCGAAGGTTTTGAGGGGCCCAGGATCGGACTAAGGCATGTTCAACTTGTTCGGTCGGACAGGGGCCTCCACACTTTAGGGGACCCCACACATACGGGGAATTTTTTTTCTAAAACTTTTGAGATTGTTTACCAAATTTCGACCAAACGACTAAAAAAGGTCATCAACTTTTTTGGAGGGAAATAATGGGGGGGGAAAGGTCATGACTTTTCGGCCGAGGATCCGCAAAAAAATGTACGAGCAGCGCCCCCACATTTCTTAATCCGGCCCTGGAGGGGCCATGAAAGATGCAGTATCTAGGCTGAACTTGACCACTTATTATGTCGACCATAATTATCAGGCTACAATAGCAACTGCATTCGTGAGTGTACGTGAAGAAGACAAATGATTTTTGTTTGTTTGAAGGGAGCAATGCTAGGAGGGATCGTTGCCATTCTTCTTAATCTCTGGTTGAACATCGGTTCCCTGACGATGCGCAGCATTCACCCTCCGCTGCCTCCTGTATCCGTCGAACAATGTCATCTTAGAAACGGTAACTCCACTCTCTTCAATTCAACACTGAACTACACCGACTACACGTCACTTGAGACCTTTGATAGAATCGACGCCAAAGACAATGGGATTGGAACAACGGAAGTCCTGAGAGGACCTGAACTGCCAGCGGTAGGCAATGTCTTAGAAAAATAAAAGTGAGCACGTCTTTCCTCATCTTTCTCTGGATCTTTATCACAGGCGGTATGTTCCTTCGCACTGCTACTCAAGGTCACCTGGTTGTCCCTATGGCTCGAACGTGGACAGTGCTGCGTAAAGGTTTTGCCATGGTCCATCTTTCTGGAGTAAGTTAGTGGCCTGGTAACCTAACAGTCTCCGAAATGAACTTCTTTGTACTTTCTCCCATTTCCGCAAGCGTTTGAAAACCAATCTCTTTGGCTGTGATCTGGTGTCAGGTCGGAGCGCCTCTAAGCAGTTGCAACATTTATTCAACGACGCTTTCGTTAGAAAGATGACAGGCGTCACACCTAGAACATAATAAGTAGGTGATGCTATGTCAATGACCAAGTTGAATTGGTCAACATATTCATTTTCTAATAATAGTCCATGTTGTTGTTTATTTCTCAGACGATTCCGCTTCGAGGTGTGGAGAACTTCTATGCCCTGTCCTATCTGTGGATCACGTTGTTTGGAGCCACCGTCACTTGCGTCATTGGAATTGTTGCATCCTTAATTATGAGTAAGTACAGACTATTCACATCAGACCAGGAATCTATTCTCAATTTTTGAGGTGAGTAGGCCTACACGCTGCCGACGAAAAAACCGGCTTATTGGGCACAAAATTTTCGGGGGCCAATTCGTCCATGGCCCCCATTTAAAAAGTGCATGGGACGTGGTCCCCCATTTGGTTTCAACAACCCATTAACTCAATGCAGCAGGAGAGAAAAGCAGGATACTAGAGAGACCATTACTCCAACCAGGATGACTGATGACTAAAAAGAGGTGATCAACTATTTTGGTGGCTAAAACGTTATATTTTTTCCTTGGAAATTGGGCGAATGACTTATTTTAAACAAGTTATCAGATTTTTCGGCGACCAGGACGAAATTTTTGGCCCCCCTTCAAAAAGTTCTGTATTCGCCCTTGAGTTCTAGCCTATAATTGTCCACTTTAGTATGACGTAGGCTAATACTGTATTTGATTGTAAGTATGAATTTAAATAACATCGCTCATAGTAAACACTGATAAGATTATAAGCTGGAAAATTTCTTTGGCCTGTAAGAAATTACTTTCCTAGACTCTAAGGATGAGCCGTTGAATAGTCAGCGCATCTTGGAGACATCGTCGTAAAAGTCTAAGACTATGTAACACTTAATTAGCCTACTCCGTTTAAATAGGCGAGAGACTAAATAGGCGAAATTTATAGGCTTATAATAATTATTATTATTCAGTCTAATCGCGGCTCTCAAATCTGCTAGACTAATTCCGAATCAAGGTCTATTTTCGTGTTATTGACTCTCGTCTATTTGAACTGATATTTCTTACATAGTCTAAGGCATTTCCGACAATGTCTCTACGATGCGCTGACTATTCAACGGTTGCTCCATAGTTAATAGGAAAGTTTAATTCCTTGCAAGCCAAAGAAAATCTTAATGCATTTCTGCGTTAACTCTGGCTGTTTATTTAAAACAGGGGACAGAGATCTGGAGGCGAAGGTTGATGAACGTCTTCTGTTGAGGATTCGTTGTTGGGGATGGTCGGAGGAAAACGAAAACGAAGAAAACATGGACGACAAGAATTATGCAGCATTTCAAGAAGTAGGCAATATCCTCAGCCTACTCCTCATAATCCAGGGCGTCATAAGCATCATTCATCTTTTCTTAAATCAGAATCAATAATAGATCTAGATATTATGGAGAGTCACGTGCTGTGCTGAAGTCATTAGGCAGGAAATATGCGTGTAGGCCTACTATTTGAGATCCTGATTTTAAAAGCCTGTGGGAAAGATGCTTTATGGCTCTTCCTGAAGGAAAGATTTCTAGCGTCGCTTGAACAATGTATAATTTGACTGTCGGTTCCATTCTTTGGGCTGCAATGTTAATTGAAGTTCTTAATAATTATTGTAGACTAAGCAAAAGCCCGTATCCGAAGAGAGCATGCTTCATAGATGAATATAAGGAGATTCTAGTGTTTGAAGTTGGGTAGGAATTATCGTTGTGAGAATTCTATAGGTTAGATAGATCTTTTTAGAATTATATTCTGAGTTCAATCCAACTTCTATTTACGCTAACACTTTCGGCAATCCGCTCCGAATTGTCCGCTCCGAATTGTCCGATGACCAACTGACTCGTGGCATTGACAAGGGTTCGAATTTGTTTTGAAGTGTCATCAGCTCATAAGATGATCAAGGGTGGTTGGACACCATTTTAAAGTTACCTTACAATTAACTAATTAAAAGGTTTTTATGTTGATACAATGCTACTGCTTTATATTCAGACCGTGCCAGTCTTGAGTCTGGAGAAAAATGGGGAGCGATGCTAATGATCTTCATGACGTCACGGTGTATTCTTGGCTATTGAAATTCAACGACGGCAATTTGGCAACGGCGAGATGTCGCTAAACCTCAAAATCTACCATTCGGACTGTTTCTCTATTGCTCAACAAAGATTTTAAGTCGAGAGTGTAATGCGTTGAACGGTTGAACATCAAATGCTTTAAGGGGCACTACCGAAATGGAGAAATAAATAAACGAACATTATTCCCATACCCTTAAGATGTCGTTAAAGACACCGTTTATATTAATTTTGGTGCTGTTTCAACAAATTTTGATGAATTGCCTGACGAAATAATTTGTTGTATATTATAGCGCAAGTAGCCAACTACTAAACCTTGTCAATGAAGGCGATGCGCCTATTAGGTTATCTCTCATTTGGCACAAAAGTTAATGGTGACTCTCAAGCGATATTTATTTGCAGATTAAGAAACATAGAAGATAAAGGGAAATTGCAAATAATTATGTGCTTGTGCACTAGGAAACACGACATTTCTTAGCAAATTGTGAAATTGATTTGCTTTATGAACGCTCAAATGGGTAGCTTCAGTTGAGTGGCTTGGCCGGCCCGTGTTCAAACTGTAACCTTAGTTTCAAATTTATAAGACGCCACTATGGCGAGTCTTTTTCATTACCTGTAGGCTATCTAATGTATATTTCTAGAAAGTTCGTCATTTTGTGTGTATGTCCTAAGAAAGGCTCTGAAACTGCATGCTTTTGAGTGACAAAACATTTAGTAAAATCTTCTTATGCGAATTTGCAGATCAGCGCCACTATTTTCACCTCTCTTTTCGCTTTATATCTCGAGTTAAATTTCGATGCGGTTATTAACTCGAAATTAAGACGCCATTTAGTTCGTATGTAGGCTATTATAAGTTCGAAATCTTTCACTCTTGGCGAAATATCATTTCTTTTGACGACGTCATATCTGACGTCATTTCTGGCCGTGGACGTGGCCAAAAACGATAAAAAAAACTTATCAAGCCGATTTGCAATTATAATTATTAATTGATGATGTTCAGTGTGAACTGAAGATCGCAAGGTGAGAAAAACATAACCACAATAACAATAAAATTCGTTGATTATCGTTTCTCGACATTTATGAAACGCCTATTCAAAGCGAAGGCGAAATGCAGCGAGTAGGTATAGGCAAGGGTAGACTCCAGAGTCCAGACATAAGCACATGGAGGACGGGAAGTCATTCAAGGCAGAAGAGGGTCTTATTATTTTGATTGTGAGAGTGTGGTAGGTGGGGTAGTGTAGAGGCGGGTGGGATTCGCTTGTGGGTGCGGGTAGATTGGGTTGTGGGGTGGGGTGAATAAGAGAAATTTACCGGGCAACGACGGCTACCCGATAGGAGTGGGACTGGACACTGTCGGGTTGCGGACGAGCGGGATGAAAGAGGCTGGCGGTAACGACCGTAATCCTGATCTCAATCGTATTCTCAAGATTTCTATAGCGCCTACAAAACTGAAGTCACGGGAACCAGCTTATTCACAGGCGCTTAAACAAAACAAAATCGATAGGCAGTGGGTCAAGATCGGGGAAGTCAGGCAGACTAACGTCTAACAGACGGATAAGGTGGCTGATGTTTAGAGATGAAATGGCGAGGGAGGTGGGGAGAAGAGGAAGTATCAGGATAGGATGTGTTTAAAAAAAGCAGTGTGTTCAGTTTTGAGTGAAAGACCTGCGGAGAAATTTTAAGAGGTGAGACTTGGGTGAGCTCGTGTGGTGATTGGTGAATCAGACATTTGTCTCAAAACAGAGAGGGGCCTATTGGAGACATTGGAGACATCGAGCATTTCAAGCTGCCTAAAGAACTGGATTAGAAGAGATCATTAACTATAGTTATGGTTTCAGAAGTTAATAGTTGGCCAATAACATAAAACTTATATTCTAGCTTTGTTTTTATTATTTCAAGAGACCAGTTAAAATTATTGACCTGCACAGCCTACTTTAATGCATAAATTCTGAAAATTTAATGCCATATCGTCAAAAGATAGGCTATATTGCAAGAATAAGAAGTTCCTGCGATTTCCACCAATTATTCATAAACAGTCAAGCAGACTCAAGCTTATAATTCGAGCTAATAGCCCAAGTCTAATGTATGGTAGAACATCGGATAAAATATCGTCGACGATAACTTCGCATTTATTTTGCTGCAGCAATCGCACAAAGAAATATCATCGCTTCCGGCAATGAGGGTCCTCAGAAATGCGGGCCCGGTTGCTGCAGCACCACCTTCAGCACCTACCATATTGCGGGCCAGCTGATATTACGATTCTCAATTAATATCATCACTCGAGGTAGGTGATTCGGCATAACTCCGAACGGCGGTCCCAAATTAAAATATATAGTGTATATCGTCAAATGTTGTAATTGTCACACAACAACTTGAGGTACTGTTCGAAAACATCAGACTTGTGGCTAAAGCGCCACTGATGCAGCATGCTGATAAACTCCGTTATAGATATGTCCAACGTGTTGATGAAATAGAAGCTGGATTTATGGAAAAAATTAAATGGTTTTCTAGCTTAAATGGAAGCTGTATTGATGATTTTCATTCATGTATTTCAACATGCATCCGGCTTCTACTTCAGATCTAAAAATACCTTCCATTTCTCGCTCGTTATTTTCGTCAATCCAGCTTCTATTTCATATATAAAGATACCCTCATCCAGCTCCTACTACTTAAGCGTTTTTCATCAATACAGCCTCAATTTCAGAACTAGAAACATCTTTATCCGGCTTTTATTTCTCATGCGTTATTTTCGTCAACCCAGCTTCTATTTCACCTGTAAAAGAACCGTCATCCAGATTCCATTTCTTTTACGTTTTTCCATCAATCCAACCTCTATTTCACCTGTAAAAACTTTCATCCCGCTTCCAATTCTCAACCGCTGGCCAGTTGTTTGTAGACCAGCTGTCGTGACACCCTAGTTGACACAGCACCGCGAACTGGATAATTGGCCCAAGTTTGAGCAAATATACCTACAGAAATAGGCTGTGCGCAGCAACGGGGGTGTGCGCAGTATGAAAATAGCATGGAAAAACAGCAAGTTTGATTTGGGACCGCCGTTCGGAGTTATGCCGGTGATTCTTTCCAACCTTGTTTCCGTCGTGATAATTTAATGCTTCAACAATTAAACTAAAATTTCTGTTTTTCGCTCGAATTCCATTAAAATAGGCCTACTGCAAAATTGGGAAAATGGGTGTTTTCCTGTAGGTTTCTCAAATTACTTCGTTTCATTTTGTGTATCATTAATATTTTCAGTGATTTTTGTGAGGAAGTTTGTTAAAAATCAAGAAGTAAGTAGTTAAATCATAGGTCTCAATTCACCTGGGGTAAGTTAATTTCTTCATAGGCGGAGACTTGGTCTAGAAGTTGGGGGGGGGCACGATCGCCGAAGCGCGACATTTTGGGCGGACGGCTGGGTCGCCGACGACATTTTCATCGACCAAATTTTTTATAGTCTTTCCTTCTATTTAACCAGAATTTACAAATAATGTGTCCTAACACTGTTGAAGTTTACGATGATGTTTAGGAATATTTCTAAAATGTTGGGGTATATAGGCTAAGCATCTCCGTTCGCCCCAATCACAAACATTGAGGAGACCGTCCTCCTGTCCCTCTCTGAATCTCCGCCCCATGTCTCTCTTGCCCTTCTAAACTACCCTTTTCCTGTACAGCACAGTCGTAACTTGCTTCCGAATATATAATATTATAAATAGAAGATCAATAAAATCGGGAGTTTACATAGAAGAACTATAAAATTTGGAGTTTTCCGTTTGCCCAGATCGTTAAACCATTACACTGGCTGAAGCCTAACTTATAACTATATAGCTGTTTGCTTAACTCTTTCGCCAACTCATGCCAGTAAAGCTAAAGTGTTTATTTTTAGAGAATAGACAGATAACTTATAAGGGCTTCCGTAAACTGATTTGTGGCCTCGCGTCGATTCTTATCAAAACTGGTAACACCAAGGCGCTAGGTTTGCATTCCGTCGTGAATGTCTTGGAAGCTGAAGAGCCAGAAGACCAGTCGGCCTACGTTATACGGTAAGCTAGCTTATACGATCATTCTTTGCGTTGAGTGAATAAAGTGATTGATTAAATGCCATCAGCTTACAAAGTACACTGACAATCAGGATTATTTTAACACCTGCCAATGAGAACAATGCCTGAATAATAAAGTGCAAAGAAAGTTGTCTTTCTATCTGAGGTGTGAAAATTCAGGTTCAAAACTAAATGATGATGGTCAGGCTATTAGCTAATAAACAGTAGTCTCATAATAGCGATAGCAGCAGTACAACAATAGCGATAAATAAAGCAATGGTAGCAATAAAATAATAAATAGTGATAATATTACTAACAATGCTAATTAGGCCTTTAGTAGCTAGCTATGCCTAATCATTGCAAAGGCATCAATAATAGTATAATTAATAATAAGATTACTATGTTTACATTAAGACTTCAAAGCTGCTGATAATGCTACTACCCGGTACTGGTTAATATACTATTACAGTCGTAATTGCTACTAAACAAACATGTTTCTACAATTAGTACAGCTTCTTATAATAATAACCATTCCTTTTAAGGTTTATCATTGCTGGTGTACCGGTAACTCGTGCATAATTCAAGGAAATGGAATCGCACTTGAGATGGCCGGACTATCTGATCCTTGTCGTATTCCTGGTCATCTCTCTGGCCATCGGAATCTACCATTCGCTGACAGGAGGTCGACAGAAGACGACCGCTGAGTTCATTATGGGCAATCGTCGACTCTCGGTCATTCCGACGGCCATATCGTTGCTCGTCTCCTTCATGTCCGGCATCTTGTTCATTGGTGCTACGGCGGAGGTGTACAACTACGGAATTCAGTACACCGTCTTCACCTTGATCTCTTCTGCGATTGCTTTGGTCGTTGTCGAACGCGTCATTGTTCCGTGGGTCTATCCAATGAAGTTGGTCAGCGTATTCGACGTAAGTTAGCAGCACGTAATTATATTTCTAAGCTGCCATTATTTTAGTGTAACTATTGTGCTATGATAACTTGTTCCCTGGATCACTTTCTAACTGTCCAACACATTCTGCAAGCACTTGAAACTGTCCTTTTTGACTGTGCTAGAGTCGGGTCCACCTCTGAGTAGTTTCTTGAAGGGGTGCTATATAAATACTAGAAAAAAAAGAATGAAAGATTTGAACAGTATATAGCAAGAACGTATACATTCCCAAATTATTAACATCTATAATTATAAGAAAAATGTCTTCCAAAACTGTCCTTTTGTGACTGTGCTAGAGTCGGGAGCACCTCCGAGTAGTTTCAGGGAAGTGTTGATATATCAATACTAGAAAGAATGAAAAAAAGAATGAATGAAAGAAAGATTTAAGTATTATATAGCAAGAATATGCATGTACGTTCCCAAATTATTAACATCCATATAAGAAAAATGTATTCCAATACAGGGGAGGCCTTATATCGTATCGCGAGGGGGAGACTTTATATCGTGACACCGGTCTTTGATTTTGGCGGTTCTATGCGAACTGAACCTTGTAGGTTTGTGACCACCACCATGGGCGCCCGCACATAAGGGCAAGGGGGCACTTGCACCCCTGGAAAATTGAACCTGTGTTTTTAACTACTAGGCCTACTTTTGGGCTTTAAACAAATTTCTTTGCCTTAATGCACCGATGATATGAATGATACAGACAGAAATCTACGTTTAGAGATCTCTATAGAAATAAACATGCTCCGATAACTTCCTGCCTTGCATGTTCATGCTCTTTCTAAAAACTCTAACAATGACTATTGGCTTTCAACACTCCTGCGGGCGCCCATGCAATCAGCAGGCCTGTCGATAATGGCCTACTTGAGTGGAATCCAGCCGTAGTGCAAATAATCACAACTGCAAAAAATTAAATACTAATGCAAACATTTCAAAATTTCTCAAAGTACACTGAAATTACATCAGGGAGAGCTGCTTATTCATCAGCATTGTAATTATATAAACCAAGTCTGCTATAAGCCAGGCTCCATTTTGTCCATTTTGCAGGCTGCCTGTACAGAATCCACGGAGATCAAACTGTACAGGGTGCGCCAAAAAAGAGACCCCCAAGGTTTTGGGCCAATATCTTCACCAAAAGTAAGAATTTCCAAATGAAATTTTACATCTTATAGACAATTCATATTTACACATTATAGCCAGATTTCATCAAAATATTTCAAACACAACAAGCGTTACACCACTTTTAGTGAGGTCACCCACCGTTTTTTGACGATTCAAAAACGCGACGCAGCAAAAAGTAGCAAAAAACCAATCTAATTATGCTGGCCAATATCTTGGCCAAAAGTAAGAATATCGAAATGAAATTTTAACTTTCTTACCGACAACTGGTTCAAACCCAACTGGTTCACGACCAATTCGTTCACCGACAACTTGTTCTAACAAAACAATAAAATTTGTCGGTGAGCCTCACCGACAAATAGTTCACCGAAAAATGTTCAATGTTCACTAAAGCGCGTTATACTGTGATCACTGCAATTTCAAGTGTATCGTTTGTAACTTCGTTTGTGCCTTAGTACTTGGAAAAGCGATATATGTCGAAGAGCATCATAATATTTGTGGCTTCGATGGGAATCATTTCGGGGGTAAATACAGTGTCGTAGCTAGCTTTTGATGGGTCACACATTCTGACTGCAGCAGAGGTCGAGAGTCGACCTACAGTTTGCTATTTATACTGTGGTTATACTTTGACGGACCTGGCTCTTCCATAATTATATTGATCACTGAAATTGCCCAGTAGAATCTGATTGTGTTTTAGTACTTGGAAAAGCGATATATGTCGAAGAGCATCCGGATATTTGGAGCTTCGATGGGAATCATGAGCGGGGTAAGTAACCAAATTCATTATAAGATCCTAACTTACGGTTTCGCAATTCACATACACATTCTCTTATACTGCAAATCAAGGTCAGGGAGCAAGGCATTCACGGACTCGAAGAGGGATTGTAGTTGACGAATATGTCTTTTTCAATCACTGCGTGCTATGTAAAAGCGATATATAACTAACCTACTTGATCTTTGTCTGCCTGTGTCAATTACTCGGACTGGTCGGTCCCTACGATCGGCTGATAGGGAAGTGCTGTTTGTCCCATTTGCTCGTACCTCCATCATGCAGAGTCGTGCTTTTTCTGTGGTTTGTTCTGTTTGGCGGTGCTGGAGTCGGGAGCGCCTCTGAATAGTTTCCTTGAAGAGGCGCTATATAAATACTTGAATGAATGAATACTTGAATGAATGAATGAATGAATGAATGAATGAATAAATGAATGAATAAAATAGATCATCAGGTACGGTATTTCAGAGACTTGGAAGCAGTCGTCCATAGTCGTGTAATATAAAGTAATAAGGTAGTCTACTAACACGTTAGTGTTAAGACACTGAGGGTAAATTATAGTGAATTTTATGGTTAAAGACATGTGGGTAAAGTATTGCAAGACACGGTAAGATATTTACAGGGTGCGGTAAGGAAACATAACTTGTGGCTGTGCATAGCAATACAAGGTAATGACAGTTCCGCTGACAATACAGATGGTTAAGTTATGGCAATGAACATAATTATAAGGTAGGGTTAAATAAGCTATTATTTGGCAAATCAGGTAAAATAAGGTAATATCGGTAATTACGGACAATGTGTTTCGATGAGAATTTCTGTTGTCATCTCGTTTAAAGACATTGGTTTGGCTGTGGCGTGACTAGCCATTGAGTCCACATGTGCTTGACCTTAAACTTCCGTCCGAGGTCAGATTAGCAGCACATAATTATGTATTCTAGCCTTCAAGGAAAGTTCAGAATCTAGAACGAATTCTCTTTCTTTGCTGTGTCCCGCTTCAGTGCTTCTGTACTACGACGGGATGTTATCATAGCTCGAGTGCTTCGCATCCATAATGTATGTTAACTGAAGCACCTTTTTATGATCGAATTATGCATGTAAAATGTTTTGCAAGAGGGTAGACGAGTGTAGGGTCACAAGTGTCATATTTTGTATTTATCTGTCTCTGTCTGTCTGTCTGTTTATCTATCTATCTATCTATCTATCTATCTATCTATCTATCTATCTATCTATCTATCTATCTATCTATCTATCTATCTATCTATCTATCTATCTATCCATCCATCCATCCATCTCTCTGTCTGTCTGTCTGTCTATCTATCCATCTATCTATCTATCTATCTATCTATCTATCTATCTATCTATCTATCTATCTATCTATCTATCTATCTATCTATCTATCTATCTATCTATCTATCTATCTATCTATCTATCTATCTATCTATCTATCTATTTATCTGTCTGTCTGTCTGTCCGTCCGTCCGTCCGTCCGTCTGTCTGTCTATCTATCTATCTATCTATCTATCTATCTGTATGTCTGTCTTTCTGTTTGTCTGTCTATCTGTCTGTCTGTCTGTCTTTCTGTTTGTCTGTCCGTCTGTCCGTTCGTTCATCAATCCATCCACTTATCCATGCACCTTTCAGTCTATCTGTCTGGTTTTAGCTGCTCTCCTGTACGGTATCTCTTGTCTGAATGCAATGCTATATTCTTACCGCTAAAATTTGATAATTCCCCTCTTTACCATAGGTGCAATCAGG